>JAQQSW010001563.1:0-17371 GCA_028646575.1 Pseudocheirus occidentalis
GTTAATTGATTGATTGAATCTTTAAATGTGAGGTTAAGCTGGTTCCCCTCTTAGGGAAACCAGGTGAATTGATTGATTGAATCTTTAAATGTGAAGCCGGTTTCTCCCTTAAGGAAACCAGGTGATTCTTCTCTTGTTCCTTGTTCCTTTCTGTAATAAGATATAATATTGAGACTTTCCTTGTTCTAAATATTGTATATAATATTGTGAATTGTTGATACATTGAATACTGTACTGAATCTTTATTTTGTAATAGAATAAACAGAGTGTTCACTAATACTGTGTAATCTGAATCTTAAAAGCTGTTCACAGTAGCATTCTCTCAGGAATCTACTGTTGATTGGCTTTACAAATATTCCAGGGGAAAATATGGTCTTTCAATGAGGTGGAGGTCTTTCAAGCATTCTTGCAGAAAAAAACAGAACTGAACAGAAAATCTGACAATCAAACACAAGTTGCATGAGAAGGTAAACATGGGAATGAAATCAAAAGGAACATATTAAAGTTGAACTATTTACATACCAATAGGGAAAATGATAATAGTAACTTATGACACTTTTCTTAGTATGAGGATAGGGAAAGGGAATACAAATGTGTTTAAATATATATACATTATATATATATATATATATATATGTGTGTGTGTGTGTGTGTGTGTGTGTCTGTGTGTGTATGTATGTATGTATATGTACACATATGTTTATATAGGAGGCTATATATGCATATGAATACATATCTGAGCATGTGTGTATATGTGTACATAGAGGGTATAGAATTAATTGAATATGAAGGGATGATACTTTAAAAGGTGAAATTCTGAGGTGGGAGAGGACTAGAATGAGAGGAGACAGGCAGAGACAAAATGAGGTTAATCATCCCATATAGAAGAGGTGAGGAATAAGTGTTACAACTTTCCTTTCAATTACTCTCATTGAATTTGGCTTAGGGAAAAAATGGCATAAACTCTAAATTGGGCATCATGCCACACAGGAGAGTAGGGGGCATGGGGATGAGAGGGGGGGATTACAGAGGGGAGAGCAGGGTCTGGGGGAGGGATGCTAGAAGCACACGCTTCAGTAAAGGGACAGGGATAGGGTAGAGAATAGAATGAGGGAGGGAGGTATGGGAAGGAGAGTCATATGATCACTGTCACAATATGTCCAGTATGAAGATGTCCAGTATAATCACAAATCCACAGCCTGTATTTAATTGCTTGTCCTTCCAATTGGGATGGGTGACAAGGAAGGAACCAAAAGAATCTAGAATTTAAAGTTCTGCAATACCTGCAGCTAGGAATTAAGGTATACAGGGGCTGGGGTAGGGGGACCCTCCCTTCCCTGCAAGAAAGTTAGAGAGCAGATCAGGGGAGAGGCTTTACAGTGGGATCATTTTTTTGGGGTTGGGTTAGGGGAAAGACGGGGAGAAAATTTGTAACTCAAAAATCTCATGGAAATGAATGATGTAAATAAGAAACTAATAAAAATTGTATATTAATTTAAAAAAAGAAAGAACACATTAATTCAAAGAAGGCCTCAGACACTTGCTAGCTGTGTAATTCTGGGCAAATCACTTGACCTCTGTTTTCCTTAAATCCACTGGAGAAGGACATGGCAAAACACTATAGTATCTTTTCCAAGAATACCTCATGGATAGTACTGGCATGGTACAGTCCATGCATTCATGAAGTGTCTTACTTGAATGAACAACAGAAACATACACCAAAAATGTGAACACATTTCTCAAAATATCACATAAAATATATTGGATAAGTGTATATGGCATTGAAAATATATTTTATTCATTTTTGGTTAATAAGTAATGAACAAAAGACAATAGAAACTAAGGACCAAAGCATGCATGAGCACACACATTCACACACACAAACACACACAATAAACCTGTGTGAATATATATATATATATAAGTGTGAATCTATGTTTTCTATTGATTGTTGGCCCTCAAGTTTGTTTTAAAGTTTATACATTTCTTCTTTTGAGATTTTGAAATCCATGTTTGAATGGTCCATCTTTACTGAGTTATTTTTTTTATTTTTTATTTTTTATTTTTTTTAATTTTTATTAATTTGTTTATTTACTTACAAACTGCCTTTGCTGCATCTCACAAGTTTTGGCGATGTCTCATCATTGTCATTCTCTTGAACGAACTTACTGACTGTTTCTATAATTTCTTGTTTAACCCACTCATTCTTTAGGATTAAATTATTTAGTTTCCAATTAGTATTTTTGCCTATCTTTCCATGGTCCTTTATTGCATATATTTTTATTGCATCATGATCTGAGAATGATGCATTTAATACTTCTGTCTTTCTCCACTGAATTGTGAAGTTTTTATGCCCAAGTACATGATTGATTTTTGTGTATGTGCCATGTACCACTGAGTGGAAGGTATATTCCTTTTTATTCCCATTCATTTTTCTCCAGGCATCTATCATGTCTAGCCACACTAAAATTGTATTTGCCTCCTTAACTTCTTTCTTGTTCATTTTGAGGTTAGATTTATCAAGTTCACAGAAGGGGAGATTGAGATCCCCCCACTAGTATGGTTTTACTATCAATTTCTTCTTCTAATTCCTTTGACTTTTATTCTAGGAATTTAGATGTTATACTGTTTGGTGTACATAAGTTAAGTAATGATAACACTTCATTCTCCATGGTTCCTTTCAGCAGGTTGCAGTTTCCTTCCTTATATCTTTTAATTAGATCTATTTTTGCTTTTGCTTTATCTGAGATAAGAGTTGCCACCCCTGTTTTTTTTAACTTTAGCTGAAGCATACTTTATTCTACTCCATCCTTTTACCTTTACCTAGTGTGTATCCCATTGTTTCAAATGTGTTTCTTGTAGACAGCATATTGTAGGATTGTTGTTTTCAATCCCTTCTACTATCTGCCTCTGTTTTATGGGAGAGTTCATCCCATTCACATTCACTATTATGATCACTATCTGTGACTTTTCCTCCATCTTATTCCCTCCTGTGTTTATCTTTTTGTATGTTCCTTTTCACTTCCACTCCTTAAGAGTTTTTCTTTTGACCACTGTCTCCCTCAGTATTCCCTCCCCGAGCCCTCCCCCCTCTTTACCTGCTCTTTTCCCTTACTACTTTTTCTCCCTTCTGACCACCCTCCCACTTCTTACACCCCCACCCCCATCTTATCCCTCTTACTGCTTGTAGGACCCAATAGAATTTTATTCTTAACAGAGTATATCATTCCCTCCTTTAACCCAAACTAATGCTAGTAAATTTCATATAGTGCTCCTTTCCCTCCCTCTTTTCCCTCTACTGTTATGAGTTTTTGTGTCTTTTCATGCTAGAATCTAAACTTAACTGTTTGTATTGATCCCTCTTTAAATCAGAACCATTGAGAGTAATGATCATATGATATACATCTCCTTCCTTCCTTCCCTCCCCTCCACATTAATATGTTTTTATGCCTCTTCTTGTGGCATAATTTACCATTTTATCCCTCAACCTTTCCTTTTCTCCAATTACAATCCCTTTCTTCCCATTAATAGGTTTTTTTTAATCTTCAGATTAGTTCATTTATACCCACACCCTCTATCTATGTACATCCCTTTTAAATGTCACAATACTTATACAAATTTCAATATTGACAGGAATCTGCTTTTCATATAGGGATGTAAAAATCTTGCTGTTATTGAGTCCCAACTTATGTGCATGTGTGAACATCTGTATGTGTATGTGTATGTGTTAATGTATGTTTTCCTTGCTTACTTTTTTATGTCTTTCTTGCGTCTTGTAAGTATAGATTGAGTTTTTCATTGAGCTCTGTCTTTTTCATAAGGAAAATATGGAAGTCCTTTATTTCATTAAATGACCATCTCCTTGCCTGAAAGACTATGCTCAGTCTTGCCAGGTAGTTGATACTTGGTTGCAGTCCTAATTCTTTTGCTTTATGAATTCTGTGAATTACTTCTATCCTGTGGTGAGAAGGCTTCAAATCACCCTCATGATGGGTGAGTCTGCTGTACTCTGCTCTCAGATCTGCACTGGTGCAGCTCCTGTGTGCTCCATGTTCTCCCTGCCCAGACCTGGATAGGCATTTTCCTGGTCTGGGAATCTTCCATGCTCCATCCCCCAATGGATTCTGTCATTGTTAAATTATTTCAAATTCACTTTTTAGCTCTTAGCAACAGAATTCTTTGCGGACCTTGGAAAAGTTACTGCTTCCTTTCTGCCATCTTAGCCTCACCTCTGAGTTATTTTTTTAAAACTTACTTTATTGAATAGAGTTTTCCAACTGGTGTTCACTTTTTTTAATTTTAAAATATTTTTTGACAATCCATTATTTACATAAGTTTAGACTATTATAATCTAGAAGAATTCTATCCAACTTAATACTTCCAGTTTAGGCTCAGGATTCAGGGTTGGTGGTGATACATATGCCAGTGTAAAAACTGCTATTAAAGTAGAAGACTGCTGAGGTTAAATTTGGGTCACCTAATTATAGCTGTATTAATAAGTGACATAAATGGAAAACCATTGATCTCTTGACAATTAAGAGAATGTCATAAGTATTGTTTAAAGGTTTATTTAACTCATAGCCATGTGAATTCCTCGAGGGCTGAAACTATGGTTTGTTTTTAACTTGAATGCCCAGAGTTTAGCATGATATTTAGAATAAAAGCATAGAGACAGAAAGAGATATTTAACCTGTGATTTACTTGGGAACTTGTAACAGCAAACTGCTTAGCAGATACTCAGCACTTAGTAACTTAGGGCTAAGTATGGAAGGTGTGAACTAAGTCCCACTGTTGAGAAGGCATGAATTCCCCTGTTGACATGGAAGAAGTGAACTGGCTGAGACAGGAAGCCAGTGTGTGTATATAAGCAAGAATTTCAGAAACAGAGAGACAGAATTATGACCTTGCTCCTGGTGGACACTGAAGCTGGCTGAGAGAGATCTAGTGAAGACTGCCTGGAAGGCTGAGAGGGCTTGCCTAGAAGAACAAGGTTCCTTCTGGGTCCTAGGACCAGCTGAACTGCTGGAGGATTGAAGAAGAGTGACCAGAATAAGACTTTGTTTGTGGCCTGGTTGATCCTTGAGTTCCTGGCAAGAGAACTGGTGAAGGATTTGAGATGTGCTGGACCCTGTGAATTTCAGTGTGTGCCAGGGACTTCCCTGAGGACTAGACAAGGACCTACCTAGGGAGACAACAAGAACTAGTTGTCTACCTCTGAGGACTCTATGAAGACCTAGGAGCTGTCTGCTTCTGTATGCGGGTGACTGTTTGGTGGATTCAGGAGGGAGCTGGAACAATGGAAGGGGATCCATGGAATAAGAGAGACCACCCAGAATCAAGATGAAGGAAAGACCTCCCCCCCTTGGACGAAACTGAGGTTTGCTGGACACCAAGGGGTGGGAGGTTTCTGTGGTTTTCTAATGATTGTATTTAATGACTGATTGAGTTGATGAATGATTGTCCCAGGAGTGGAAGACTAATTAATGTATTATGAATTGATTGAATGATTGAGTATTGATTACTACATTATGAATTGATTGTATGCTTTGTTCTAAATACTGTGACCAGTGTAGTGAAAACTGTACAGCCATTCTAATGTTAAGCTGTTATGAACACTATATTCTGATTTTCTGTGATAAGATATAATGTTGTGAATATTGTATTGGGATATATTGTGAATATTTGCCTTGATTTGTAATTAAATAAACAGAGTTTTCACTATACTGTGTGATCTGAACCTTAAAAACTGTTCACAGTAGAATTCTTTTGGGAATCTGCTGGTGCATTGTGTTACAGAACTCCCAGATGAGAAAATGTCCTCTTCCAGTTCAGGTTTACTGTGAGTAAAGGAGCAATTAAGTAAGTTGGCCAAGATTGAAAGTCAATATGTGTCAAAACATAAGTCATTCTGCTTCCAACCCCTGCTGCCTTTCAATTACCCATCCTACTTTTCTACCTTACATATGATAGTTGCTTAACAAATATTTATTTAATTGAATTGGATCCTATCTTATCACTTGTTTGGGGAATAGTGAGTGATGAATACACAGGAGTGATAATAGTGGTTTCAAGAAATATTCATTTTATTGTAATTCTACAATTATTATTTAACTTGCTATATATCAGAAGTTTTCCAGATATGGTAAAAGTGGGGTGCAAAGACATCAATCAAAATAAAATCTTCCCTCAAGTAGTTTTCACTTGAGAAACTATATTTACATAGACAAGTAAGTTGAAAATATATACAAAAGTACAAAACACTGTTTGTGAGAGGAGAACATTAATGACCTGGAGACTTAATTGAAGTATTCATACTTGAACAGAGGATTGAATGAAACTACAGATTCTAAGAGGCAGTGGTGAGAAGGGAGAACATTCTAAGTTTAGGGAGACAACCTATGAAAAGGCAGAAAATGATATTATAAACCTGAAAGTTTGGTTAAAGGAGACAGACTGGGTGACATAAGTTTATACCATTTATTTTCTTAAAGCTATATGAAGCTAGCAAGTTTACATGAACAAGGAGCTAAAACCTAAGTTTTGACTGCCTGATACAAGAATGACAAAATGTTTATATGTTTTAGGACAATCCAAGGATGCTGTGTCACTTTGATTTATGGTCTCCATGTGTTTTTAGTTGAATAAGTTGTAAATACAAATTGACAAGACAATAGACAAACTAATGTCAGTTGGAAATTACAATCCCAGGATATCTGACTTATTCCCCCATTCAGCATATGTCCCCAATATAAGAGAAGTCCCATTATTCAACCTTATCTGTTCTTCAAAGTTGCTGACACTGGAAAGGACCTTTTTGGAGGAAAGCAAAGCAGTCTGATTGACTCGTTCAGTCTTTGTCTCTTATTGGGGTCTAAATATGAGCAATATTCAGAATTGTGTTGACTCGTGTGAGGAGGTAGTAGAACTAGATAAATTCTATACAGTGAAAAGGTGGCCTACTTTGGTTAGCATATTAAACACTATTAAGATGAAAGGATACCTCTGGGAAAACTAGGACAGCCATGTTAAATTTTAGAGGTATTATCTTCCTTTGTACAACTTTTGCAATGGCATTTCTTTCTCTCTTTCCCCCCTAAACTAATAAATTGTGCTGCAATGCACTATACAAAACTTTGATGCACTCAGAATTTAACTGCTCAAGTTATATGATCCTGAATTACAGCTGTACAAAAGACTAGGAAAAAAATCCTTAATAACAATAAATGCATCTTATTCCATATATTAGTGAAAGGACAAATATAGGTTTTATGCAGTATAAATGAATAAAAATCTCTTATTAATTGCTTACTACATGTAAAGCAGTGAACTAAATGCTGAGGATTTATATAATCCAGTCTCCACTTTTAAGGAGCTCAGATCCAAATGGAAGAAGGTAGTACGTATACTATTATGCAAATGCAGATTAGATGAAAAGGTCTCATCGTCCTAAGAGTACAATGGCAAGGCAGATTGGAATGCATGTTCCTTAGTGTTACTTTCATTAATAAAATTGTCTCTATTTCTGATGCTGTTACATTTGAGAATATGAAAGACTTTAGAAGTAAGAATTTTTACGGTTTTTCAATAACTATGAAAAGAAGTTTTTAAGTTAGATCCAAATAATCAACAAGCATTTATTGAGCACTTTATAAATGTCAAACAATGTAATAAGATACAAACACATGAAGAACACAATTAATAGTTATTTGGGAGATTGCTTTCTATCAGAAAAGATAATATATGTGTATATATTATAATGTAATTTGAATTCTGTATAATAAACATGTATGAGGGAAGATATATATGTTAAATAATTTAAATATTACAACATGTAAATGGACACAAATATATGTAAATATATATGTAAATATGATTTTTTTATGTGTAGGGAAGCAGCAAAAAGGGAAAGAATGAGATGGGGTGATACAATTCAGAAAAAGGCTTCATACTGAAGATATTGCATGACCAGAGTTTTAAAGAATACAATAGGTAATGTGGAATTCAATTACAGACATGCAAGAAAGGTATTACAAAAGCATAAAAATAGAATATTCTGTATCTTCAATACATCTATTAAATATTGTGCTTGATGTAAGCTGTGTAGTTGTTTTAAGTTTACATTTATATTATTGTAGAAAGGCAAGAGTTCAAATCCAACCACTTTCTAACTGTGTGATCCTGGGCAAATTACTTAACCTTTGTTTGCCTAGGTTTGCTCTGTAATAGCCAGATGAATTGGTGAGTATTAACAAAGTGACTGCAGAGTCCAATTAAAAGTTTTAAGGAGCTTTAATTTAGCCAGCTGGCGACTATCCCACACCAATCTGAAGGGAGCAGCCGGGAAACATAGAAACACAGGATCTTTTATACCATTTTGGGTTGCTAACAACATAACTAATATCTAAGTTGGTATCCAAGCATAATCTGTAACTACAACTAAATTGGTATCCAGAAATAATCTGTAACCAAAGCTAATTGGTATCCAGGTGTAAGCAGTTACTTTAGTAGTTGACATCCAGATATAGGGATCTATTCTTTATCTTCAGGAAACCATGAAGTAAGGATCAGGAGAACGTGATTACCTCAATATTGATTAATGAAGGGTTAGATACAGAAGCCAAGAGAGTGAATACAGGGTTGGGCATGGGGTTGCAGGCTTAGTCACATAGCCACTTCTCGTAATTGATTTGGCTCTGACTTTACTGAGTTCTGCTTTGGATACGGTTTCAGTTTGGGTATGCTCACTGATTTCTTATTTCACAAAGTATTACTTAACTGTTTCCTGGCTAATCTCTTGAGTCCATAGCTTAACTATTTCCTGGACACTTCAGTTCATTCATAAAATGATGATAATAATAACATATGACCCCTAAGGTTGTTTGGAGGATCAAATGAGATAATAATTGTAAATCTCTTGGCACAATGCCTGGAATATGGTAAGCACTATCTAAAAGTTAACTATCATCATCATCATTCTTTATATTTTTTTTTGTTTCTGCTTTGTCCATTCCACATTAATACATACAAGCCTTCCTCCATTGCTTTTATTTTTTCATTTACTATATTGTAACACTGTTGCATCATATTCACAAAACATAATCTAGTCACTTTAGATTTTATGTGGTGAACTTCATTTTTTAAAAAAGATATATTTCATAAAAGACGTAAGGAAGGAAACTACATCCAGCTAAAAGATACCATTGACAATGAAGTAATATTACTAGATAAATATACATCAAGCAGTATAGCAGCCAAATTTTTAGAGGAGAAGTTAAGGGAGGTAGAGGAGTTACAAATAGATAACAAAACTGTGCTAGTGGAGGATCACAACCTCCCCCTGTCTGCACTTGATAAATCTAATCTCAAAATAAACAAGAAAGAAGTTAAGGAGGTGAATACAATTTTAGAAAAGTTATATAAGGCAGATCTCTGTAGATAATTAAAAGGGGATAGAAAGGAATGTTCATTTTTTAGTGGTACATGACACCTACACAAAAATTAACCATATACTAAGGCATAAAAAGCTCATAATACAGTGCAGAAAGGCAGAAATACTAAGTGGACCTTTTTAACATGATGATGCAATAAATATAATATGCAATAAAGGGCCATGGAAAAATAGATTAAAAATTAATTGGAAACCAAAAAATCTTATCTTGAAGAAAGAGTAGGTGAAGCAACAAATCATAGAAACAATTAGTAACTTAATTCAAAAGAATGAAAATAATGAGACAACACTTATAGCATGTAGTTAAAGTGCTCCTTAGAAGAAGTTTAATATGTCTGAATGCTTACAAGAAAAAAATAGAGAAAAAGGAGATCAATAAGTTGAGAATGCAACTTAGAGAGTTATAAAAAGAACAAACTGGAAATCCCCAATTAAATAATAAATTAGAAAGATTAAAACCCAAGGGAGAGGTTAATAAAACTGAAATTAAGAAAACTATTGAACTAAGGAATAAAACTAAGAGCTTCTTTTATGAAAAAAAATAAACCTTTAGTCAATTTGATTAAAAGAAATAAGAAAACCAAATTACCAGTATCAAAAATAAAAAAGGGTAACTTACCTACGATGAAGAAATTAAAACAATAAAGAGGAATTATTTTGCTCAATTTGTATGTCTATAAATTTGACAATCTTAGTGAAATGGATATTTGCAAAAATATAAGTCGTCCATATTAACTGAAGAGGAGCTAAAATACTTAAACAACACTGTCCCAGAAAAAGAAATTGAACAAGCCATCAATGCATTCCCTAGTAAAAAACTCCAGGACTAGATGGATTTACTAGTGAATTCTATCAAACATTTAACAAACAACTAATTGTAATACTTCATAGACTATTTGGGTAAATTGGAGGAGTCCAACCAAATTTTTTTATGATACAAATAGGTTACTGATACCTAAATCAGGAAGAGCTAAAACAGAAAAAGAAAATTATAGACCAATTTCTCTAATGGATATAGATGCAAAAATTGTAAATAAAATATTAGCAAAATTATTAGAGCAACTCATCATGAAAATAATACACTTTGACTATGATTTATTCCAGGAACAAAAGGAAAATTATTAGTATAATCCATCATATCAACAACAAACCTAGTAGAAACTGCATAATTATCTCAATAAATGCAGAAAGAGCTTTTGACAAAAATACCACAATTATTTCTATTAAAAACACTAGAAAGTATAGGAATAAATGGAGTCTTCCTTAAAACAATAAGTAATATCTACTCAAAATCATCAGCAAGTATTATATGTAATTGGGATAAGCTACATGCATCTCCAGTAAGATTGGCAATGAAACAGGGATGTCCACTATCACCTCTGTTATTCTATTTGGTACTAGAAATGTGATCTGCAGCAAGAAGAGAAGACAATGAAATTGAATAAATTAAGAGTTTAAGCTGTCACTCTTTGATGATGATATGATACACAGAGAATTCTAGAGAATCAAGTACAAAAACTATGTGAGATTATAAATAACTTTAGCAAAGTTGTAGGATAGAAAATAAACCACATAAATTCTCAGCATTCCTATATATTTCTAATGAAACTCAACTGTAAGAAATAGAAAGATAAATTCCATTTAAAGTTACTGAAGATGTTATAAAATATTTGGGAACTTACCTTCCGCTACAAAGCTAGTAACTATATGAACACTATTACAAAATACTTTCCATGCAAATAAAGTCAGATCTAAGTAATTGGAAGAATATCAGTTGATTATGTTTAGGCCAAGCTAATATGATAACAATGACAATTTTACCTAAATAAGTATGTCTATTTAGTTCCATACCAATCAAACTTTCAAAATTTTACTTATAGAGGTGGACAAAAACAGTAACAAAATTTATCTGGAAGAACAAAAGTTTCAGAATATCAAGGGAATTAATGAAAAGAAATTATGGGAAAGGTGGCCTAGCCATACCATATTTTAAACTGTATTATATAGAAGCAGTCATCAAAAGTACATGGTATTGGTTGAAGAATAGAATGGGAGATCAGTAGGACATAAAAGTTACTCAAGACTGAGCAGTGAATGACTATAGTAATCTATTGTTTGATAAACCTGAAGATTCCAGCTTCTGGGATAGGAACTCACTATTTGACAAACATTGTTGAGAAAACTGAAAAACAGTATGACAGAAACTGGACATAGACCAATATCTTACTCTGTATACCAAAATAAAGTGTAAATGAGCACACAATCTATATATAAAGACTGATATTCTAAGTAATCTTGGAGAATAAGGAATAATTTACCTGTCAAATTTATGGAGAAGAGAAGAATTTATGACAAAACCAGAGATAGATAGCATTACAAAATGTAAAATGTGTAAGACACTATAGTGAAAAAATTTTGTACAATCAATGTAACCAACATTAGGAGGGAAGCAAAAAATTGGGAAAGAAATTTTACAACCAGTGTCTCTAATAAAGGCATCATTTCTAAAATATACAGAGAATTGGGTAAAATTTATATGAATACAAATCATTCTGTAAATGATAAATTGTCAAAAGATGTGAACAGGCAGTTTTCAGAGGAAGAAATTTAAGATATCAATAATAACGAAAAAAAATGCTCCACATTACTATTGATTAGAGAAATGCAAATCAAGACAACTCTGAGGTACCACATCTCACCAGTCATATTGGGTAAGATGACAAAATCGGAAAATGATAAATGCTGGAGAAGATATGAGAAAATTGCAGCATTAATGCATTGTTGGTGGGGTTGTGAACTGATCCAACCATTATGGAGCGCAATTTGAAACTCTGCCCAAAGGGCTCCGTGGGCACTGGGGGAGCGACTGAGACTGGCCCTGGGCTCCTCTGGGGAGCTGGAGGCAGCGTGCCTGCCCTGGAAGCTGTGGGCACGGCTGAATGTGGCTCGCTGGTGGAAGAAGGCAGCTGAATGACAGGGCGAAAACCCCAGAGTCCTTTCTCCTGCTCCGAGAGCTGCACGAGCACCTCTGGGAACCGGGCTCCCCTGTTTTCCTCCACGAGCTCCTGGAAGGCAGTGAGATCCATCTCCCAGAGGTGATGAGGCAGCCCCAGAATACAGAGCTAGTGGCCCGCCACAAGCGGATCAAAGTGCAGCTGGCCAACTAGGAGTATCAGCGGATCACCAGAAATGTTTGCTGCCAGGTCCCACGGCACAATGGGACTCTGGATGACTTTGGACACCAAGTGAGGTCAGTGAAGGCCGTGGTCATCTCCATCTTCAACTTCATCATCACTGTAGTAGCAGCTTTTACCTGCACCTACCTCAAAAGCCAGTGCATCTTCTCAGAAACGGCAGCAAGGGGACTAGCTTTGGTGATTGTGGCCTCCGCGATGCTTCTGGCTGAGCTCTATATCATGGTCTGGGCCATGGAAGCAGAACTTGGAGAGTTTTAACAAGGGCTCTGCCCCCATTGGAATACCAAGAGTGTTTCCAGGAGTCCCCAGGGGCTTTGATCTGTTTTCTTTTCTTCTATCACATCTGCCAGTCCACTTCAGAACCTTGGCCCTCCATGTCCCTCACTCTTAGCCTTTGATACAAACCCAGCTGCCTGCATCAAACATCACAGGCCTGAGGTCACTGCCCTCTCCATGGTTGTGCCCATTTGGACTCAGAGAGGAACAGCAAAGAATACGGAGGCATGAAAAATACCTTCACATTCGGTCTCTAGACAGACCCTCACAAATAATTGCCTTTTGTTGATGTCAGTTATATTATCCTTAAGATTTCTTCTTGCTTATCCTCCGTACTTATTGGCCTGTTTGTATGTTTCCCTCCCTTTGGTATCTTGGAGGCTTCCTGCCTTTAAAGCACCAGGTCCTCTGATCCCAAGAATGGGGAGGAAGTGCTGCTAAAACCTGTACATTTATTTGAACCACATAAATCATTCCCCTGTCTCCTCTTGTGTTCAGAGAAAATGGCTTGTGTGTGTCTTCTCTAGTCTGAAAAGAACATAGTTCTGCTATGATGCTTGTTTTGAAAAATGTGAATTTGTTCCAATGTGACTGATAAATTTGGGAATAATTTGAGCATAATACAAATTTTGTGTTTGCTTATGTGCCATTTCATCTGAACGAAAACTACACCTCTTCCCTATAACTCACAAGCATCCACCCTTCCAATGCCCACTTCCACAAGCAAACTTCTGGTTTCTCTCAAGGTGAAGTGCCCTATATCCTCTGGTGCAGTGGGCACATTAGACTGAAGAGGGCTGGTCTGCCTACCTCTTCCCTCATCTTTCTCTATGGCCAATGCCAACCCCCAACTTAGGAGTTACCATTCACAGAAACCACCCTCTCCCAGGAACAACTGGACTCTACCAGCCTGGCCCTTGTGGGCATCTCCTGAGACTGCAGTCACCATTGCTATTTATTGTAGTATTTATGTATTCCTTAACCATTTAAAATGTATAAAACTGCTACCATTTTGGTTAGATTCTTATCTTTTTTAAAATGTGTAACTGATGAAGTTTTTGACTGTTGTCTTCCTAATCCCATTCTCTCATAAACTCCAGTTTTTATTGCAAGATTTTTTGCATTGCACTGTGGTTTTTAGAGACACATATCAAAGAGAACATCTTTGGGTTTTATATATGCTGTTTCTAATGTAGCCTACATGGTGGCTTACTGTAGCAGAAAAGGTATATGTTTGTATACAGAGATAGGGTATTTTTAAATATAGATAGATATAGAATATACATAAAGAATTAATTTTCACACCCTGTTACCCAAAAAGGCTCCCAACAATAAGAAGACATCTAAACTGTTCTGCTGCCCACAGAGTTGGGCTTGAAGAAGAAATTTCTGGCCTTAAATGCTGTTTTTAGTTTGGTTTGTCAAGTCTTGATAGGCTTTATATGATATCAAAGTTTAAACATTTAAATAAAAATTGTCAAAAGACTAAGAAAATGTACTTAATCTTTGACCCAACAATACCAGTTCTAGGGCTGTATCCCAAAAAGATCATAGAAGTGGGTAAAGGACCCATATGTACAAAAAATACTTATAGTAGCTCTTTTTGTGGTGGCAAACAGTCAGATATCAAGGTGACATCTAACAGTTGGGGAATGGCTAAACAAGTTGTGGTATATGAATGTAATGGAATAGTAGTATACTATAAGAACTGAGGAACAGATGGACTTCATAATAACCTGGAGATGTTTATATAAATTGTTGCTGAGTGAGAAATGCCAAACTAGGAGAATAGTGTACACAATGACGGACACATCATATCTGTGATGACTAACTTTAATTGACTGGGTTCCCCTCAACAATGTAAGGCTCTAAGACAACACCAAAGAACTCATGATGGAAAGACTATCTACATCAATAAAAAGAATTATAGAGTCTGAATGCAAACTACTTGCTCTCTCTCTTTTTCATTTTTTTTTGTTTCCTCTTCCTCATTATTTATTCTTGGCTTTAATTCTTCTTTTCAATTTTACTAATGTTTAAAGTGAAGGTATATGTAGAACCTATATTGAATTGCATACCACCAGGGGAGAGGTGGGAGAGAGAAGAAGGATGGGGGAGAAAATTTGGAACCGAGAAAGTCGTAGAACTGAATGTTATAAATTAATAGTAAATACATTTTAAAAAATGAAAAGATATCTCAAAACTTTTTAAAATAAAACCAATTTATTTAAAAATTATATTGGTTCAGATGTTTCCAAATAAAATTAAATAAGTCTATCTGCAACAATTACCAAAAATTATTTAAAAACACAAATAAAATAACTGCATTCAGATATTTATTCAGTAAATACATTAAAGTGTCTGTTTGGTAAATTGTAATATAATATTATTACTAACATAATGGGATGCTTATTTTTCAGCAAAGTATTTTCCAAAAAGTGTTGCCATTATTGATATTGCTTCACATTATTATTTTTTTCTACCAATAATTGAGATCAATACTTTCTTTTGTAGCAACTCTTACTGAACAGCTAATTTTATCCAAAGACCATGTAATGAATAGTAGTGAAAATCTGATCCTTTAGTATGGTAAAGCAGGCAATTTTTTATTTACCACAGTCAAGACATAGTAAGATTTTCAGATTTAAATTCTTACTTCACCTTATAGTTACAAGATATTTATTTCCCCTTCTTCTGAAGAAGTATTAGGACTAAAAATGCCATTTCATAATGGCAAATATCTTCTTTTGGCCATTCATTTTAAGAAGTATTTAGGTTTTTAAGGTTGTCAGAATTACTTCCTTAGATCATTCAAATGATTAATAAACAGATTTTTAAAACTTTTTTAAATCTTTGATTCTATATTGGGCATATTTCCAAATAGGAAAATTTAAGAAAATATTTTTTGAAAATAATCTATAATTCTCACTTTTAAAAATTCAGTCATTTTATGTCAAAGTTATGGCATGAATTTAAGGATCTTTCACTGGGTAATTTCAAGTACTAATATTTTCAAAAATGATTGTCACATAGGAAAGCTTTAGGAGATTTTCTTCTCGTAAAATGAGCATGATTCTTCCTATTAGTACAAAGAAAATTTAGAATTTATCCATCTCAGACAAACTAGGAAGTACTTTTGACTCAGAAGTCATCATATTTCACAATAATTTAGAAATACCCTGTAATTGATTTTTATGTTGACACATAATTTTTCAAGGAACTTTCTTTTAAATGGAAAAATAATGATTCACATTAATATATAAATATTAATAATTCATATATGCATATATGAAAGCATGTTGTTTTCTTATGGTTATGAAAGCAAAGACTTGGAAATTATAAAATGTATTTCCATCACACATTACACTATGCATCAAAATTACAATATTACACAATGTATTTAAATTACAAACTATCCCTTGTAGTCTTGCATTCTGTTATGGATCGATTTTTATCAGGTAAAGTCAAATTCAATTCTCCCACATTATATTATTTTTATTAATAAATTTTGTTACATTGAAAAATTGTATGATGATTTAAATTTAAAGGGTAAAAAATACCACTGGAATCAGTTTCAACCTGTAATTTATATGTAATCACAAAAAAAGTTAGCTGTATGTATTGTTTAAACTACACAAAATTTAAAATAACAATTTATTTGGCTAAATAAATGCTTGTAAAAGTTTTTTTTAATGTCCAGGAAACATTATTTCCCGCGGAATTATCTGAAAGTCAAATTAATTGAAGTTGTTTTCCTTTTTTATTTATTAAGGACTTAGAAAGTCAGAAAAAAATGAAAATAAAAGTTAAATTCAATATTTTGAATGTGAAAGACTTATGATAATTTTTTGGTATTTCATTATTTAAGTTACATGCTTTCTAACTTCTCCTTTTGTACTTTCCAATGTAAATCTTATTGAAAGCTTTATCAGACACTCCAATTGCTTCGTGTACTTCGGGACCCAATTTATTTAAGTTTATACATTTTACATTTTGATGCGACTAGCAATACAATGACAAAGTTCATTCTTGGAATAAGCTTAGAATAACTAAAAATTGACTAGTAATGATACATAATATAATGAGTTTCATCATGCACTGACTCAAATTTGACTCAAATTCTGCATATCCTTCAAAATAATAATACTACATTCACTGTTATTTAGAGCGGTTGTTCTGTTACTCTTTCTGTGACTATGAACTAAACTTTGTTTGCATTCAAAAATGATACATTTATGTGGGAGTCATATTTTTAAATTCTAACAATTGTGGTTGTTTTTTCTTTTCTCCAAAAGTTTCCATCTATCCAACTGTATCAATAATGAGATATTCACAACACCCATGATGGTTATGAATATGTTGGTGTAGTTTTGGATCACAAAATATAGCAAACTCTCCACATGGAAGGCAGAACCAAGGTCTTTATTCAGAAACCATAACACTGAGTCCC
>JAQQSW010001564.1:0-17361 GCA_028646575.1 Pseudocheirus occidentalis
GGGAGGAGAGGAGAGGGGAGGAGAGGGGAGGAGAGGAGAGGAGAGGTGAGAAGAGGAGAGGAGTGGAGATGAGAGGGGAGCGGGGAGGGGAGGAGAGAGGAGGAAATGGTTTGCAGCAGCTGTTGTATAGAATTATGCACAGACTTGGCAAGGGTTAAGTTAGAAACTTGTTGAGTAGCCCAAAGGCCCATCTGAGATAACACCTTATATTTGTAATACATTTAAATGTACTTGATTTTGTGATTTTTCTTTAGTAATTATCTGGAACAAAGGAGAGAAATCATACTTTAAGGGTAACCCAGAGATGAATATTTATATCTCAGAAAACAAACAAAGAAACAAACTAAAGGCAAAAGGAATTCTCAGTTAGTAGCTAATAGAAACTTAACCTGGGCAATCCCTTATATGAAACTGAATGTGGAAGTAAGTGACATATGGGCAGAGAGAATCGAGCTTTGTACTAAATAACTAAAGAATTTGTAAGGGCTGCTCCCAGATTCCAAAAAAAATAAATTCTACTAACCCCTGTGTTTTTATTTTCCTTTCTACCTTGCTCATGATTGATATTGTTAAATTAAAAACCCCTGTGAATTGTTAAAATGGAAGAAACCCCAGGTCCAAAAGGAGGGATCTGTTACGAAGCAGAGTTCAATTATGGCATTTATTTTTACAATTCTATGTTTGCCCTGAGGTGCTATTTAACTCTTGTGGGGAAAAATCTTGAGAGTTTGGGATTTTCTGACCTACTCCACCATTTTCTCCAAGATCCTCTCCCTATATAATTTCTTATTCCAACCTATGATATATTAAAACCACAATGGGGAAAGTCATATGGAAAGGATAACTGTATTTACTGTGGTTGATTGTGCTGTGCTTTATATAGAGCAGTATGATGGTTGAAATAATCTAATTGACTGTATTACCATTCTTTATTTGCATGTATACAGGTATAACTCTACTCCTTGAGACCTGTTGATTTCAGGAAGTAGTGATTTCACTTGACCTCTTGGTGCCTCAAGTTTCTCATGTATAAAATGAGGGATTGCACTAGGGGATGTCTAAGGTCTTTTCCATCTTTAGATCCTCTGTGCCATAAATGTCTCCATTTCCAGCATAATGATGTGTGGAATTGAGCAGGTAGGTTGACCTACCACAATTCCTATGCATATAAAGGCAAACTTCCAAGGATTTCAACTCAATAAAGATCGACTAATCATAAATTGCATGTAAGACACCATGCTAGGCACTGCGGATACAATGATCGATCTGACCTAGATTTTCTTTTTAAGGAGTTTGCAATTTATTGAGTTAAGAAATATGTCAAAATAGCTAGTATTTACATATTGCTTTGATTTTTGCAGGGCACTTCACAACTATCTTTTCATTTGATTCTGACTCTGTGAAGCAGGTAGTATCATTATACTTCTTTTACAACCCTGTGTAGTAGGTGCTCTTGTTCTCACCATTTTACTGATGAGGAAATGCAGGTGAATTGACTGAGGTCACATAGCTTGTAAGTGCTTCAGGTAGGTTTCAAATTCAGGTCTTTCTGGTTCTAAGTTCAGTTTTTCTCCTATGTCTTCTTGTCTTTCTCATAAAGAACTACAAAACAAGAAGGATGCATCAATTGCATAAGAGAGTTGCAGACACAATGCTGTAAGTAAACATTTTCAAATTCATTTTAAGTAAGCTCATTTGATAAAATCCCATGTATAGAAAAAAGACAAAATAGCTTTCATGGGACCTTAATGTCCAAGAATTTTAAATCTGGAATATATAATTTTTTTAATGAATCTGCTCAACTGTGATAGTAAAACTTATCTAGACAAAAGTAGAAAGGGGACCAATTCTAGCGCCTATGAGCAGGGAATTCTGGGAGAAATTACTAAGGTGTGAAGAAGGCAGGAGACTGGAGGTAGAAGTAGAAAGAGGCCGGGCAGTAGTAGAGAGGAGAGGACAAGTTTCCCTCAAGTTAGGCAAATATAAATCGCAGATTCAATCATCAACTTGAACTCTTCCTTTGCATGAAGGTTTTAAATTCGTCATTTGGGATAATTGTGATTTTTTTTCAAGAAGGACACATAGGAACTCATCCTGAAAACATTTAGAGAAAATCAACAATGAAATAGGGTTTTTTAAAGTTATTATTTTTCATGTTGTCTTCTTTTTTAAATTTTAAGTTTTAATTTCTGCCCCACTTTCCTGCCCCTCTACTACCCATTGAAAAGGTAAGCAAAATGGTAATAACCATATATATCAAAACATGCAAAACCCATTTTTATATTAACTATATTGGGGGAGAGGGAGCAAACAACAAAAGCATATAAAGCAAAAAGGTCATATTTCAATTTGCACCCAGAGCTTTTCAATTTTCTTTTGGAGGTGAATAGCATTCTCATCATGAGTCCTTCAGAATTGCCTTATATCATTGTATAGATCAGAATAATCAAGTCTCTTATAGTTAAGCATCATTACAGCTTTGCTGTTACTCTGCACGATGATCTCCTGGTTCTTATCACTTCACTTTGCAACAGTTCGTATAGGTCTTCCCATTTTTTTTCTTTTCTGAAAACACTTCCCTTATCACTTCTTTTATCACAATAATACTCAATAACAATCACATGCCGCAATTTGTTGAGCCATTCCCCAGCTAATGATACCTCTTTTACCAAGCTGTCAATTTTTTTTCATAATTTTCTTGCATCACTCTCATTCCTTTGCCCAATTTTTCCTCTACCTCTCTTCTCTCTTCTTTTAATTCTTTCAGGAATTCTTATTGTACTCACATCCAATTAGCTTCTTTTGAGGCTTTGGTTTTAGTTGTTTTCATGCTGTTATCTTATTCTAAGTTTGTGTCTTTTTCTTCTCTTCTACTTTAGTAGCTTTTTACGTTTAAGGGGTTTTTTGTTTGCTTTTCTATTTGCTCTTTTTCTGGCCTATATTTTGGCTTTAAAGTTCATGATAAAGTTAAGCTCTGCTCACCTTGGGGTGAGGAAGCACTGTCCCAACCTTTGGACTTTTTTTGTGCTCCTATTTTCAAAGCTAATTTTGGGGATCTGCAAGTTTCTGGTACTTCTAAGGTAGCAAGATGTGGGGAGATGTGTGGTCATTGCTTTCCTGCTCTGTGTTCTGTTTTCATGCAGAAAAGGCTCCTGCTCCCCTACAGCTGCAAGTTCTAGAGCTCCTTTTGGACCTGGAACTGTGACTAAGTCCCCTACTCTTCTGCATCCACAAATCCGCAAGTGCTGGTGATTCTCTCAGAATTGGGACCAGGGTCTGTGTTCCCTTGTGACCAACCACACTCATTCTTTTCTACCCTGGAAGAGTGACCCAGAATTTCTCCAGCAAAGGCTCCCCTGTAATGTCTTTCTAAACAGTTGTCCAACCCCCTTACTGTCTCTGAGCTCAGAGCTCCAGCACCTGCTATTACTGCGGTTGCTGTCATTACTGCTGCTACCTGTAAGGCCCACAAATGGTGCTGTTGCTGCCTCTGCCACCCAGACACACCCTCCCACCCCAGTGTCAAAGTCGTCTCCTGCTGACCTCTTAAGTTGTCTTGGGCTGGAAAAAAATGTTTAACTCAGACCTTTTGATGGCTCTGCCACTCCAAAATTTTACCTGTCATTATTTTAGGGTTGTTTGGAGGAGAATGTTGGGAGAGTTCATCTGGATTACACCATATACACTGCCATCATGACTGACAATTTTTTTGGTTATTGTCAATTTTACTAAGTTTATCGATTCTTTGAAGTGAAGATGGCATATATTTGCATCTGGACATAAGAGAATGGGTAAAACATCTCTCTTTTGAAACCTACATTTCTTGTCTTTCCACAGCCTCACCAGAACTATAAAGGAAAAGGGGAAAGGATCTCCTTTGGCCTCACATAAAATCAGAGCTATTTGGAGAATAAGAATGCAGTGTTGCCTCCCAACATGTCTTTGTTCAAGTGATAGCAAAGCCATTGAAACCTACTGATGGTGCTCATTGAAAGTAATAAGCTCTATTATTTTTCCTGGCAATGACACTGCCATGAAAGCATCAAAAACTGAAATAATGATGGTACATATTTGATGCACAGTAGAAAGGCATAAGATGATTATGGTCAATTTCTATGTCTATTCTCCTGCACCTCACAGTGGATAGATGGTGAGGTTGTGGGGGAGGGGGTAGTATTGGTTATAATTTACAGACAGAGTGTGTTCATGTAGTTACACTCTTTTCAGATGTTCATATACGGTAGAATTAAATGATTTGTCTTAAACAGTTTGTGGAAGCAAAAATATCTATTTAGGAAAGTCTCCAGAAACCAGAGTTTGGAAGTAATGTGTTCTTTAATTTAGTATTGAAATACTGTCATATTTGGTTACTGGGTAGTGGTTGCCACTGCAAATCTGGTATGAAATTTATATCTGCGAGACAGCACAGTGCAATAACACTGTATGACATGGTACACGATCAATAAAGATGAGTTTCTTAAAGATTATGAAAGACTAACAGTCTTTTCCTGGGCCAGCTTGCTTTTTAACCCTAGATGTTCTCAGGGGATCTGATTTTCTGATCACTGAAGAAGGAAAGGAGAAAATGGGGAAAAGAGATTAAGGCTGGATGATGGTGATTCTGGGGAGGTAGGGGGCAGCCCCCAGTGTAACAGACTAAGGCAGGCATCATCTTATTAGACAGTGAGAAATTACCGGGAGGAAAAGTCCCCTGCTGCCTGGTAACAGCTGAGAAGTAAAGGGCTCCCCTAGGAGGGACACAAGTTCTGTTTCATTAAAGAAGAAAAAAAAGAGGAAATTTGCTTCTTGGAAACCTTTATTTGCTGTTTCTTGTGATTAGTATTTTATTTTAGATATCTTAGAATAATAATACACTTAGACACATAGAAGCATGAATACACATGTGCACACACATGCAGAGATATAGATAGAGATAAAGATCGATAGATATAGATATAGATAGATATAGATATAGATATAGATATGGATATAGATACAGATATAGATATAGATATAGATAATTCACTTAGTTCAGGAGAAAAATTCAGGACCCTGAACTTCAGAAAATACAAACAGAAATTACAAGAAGACAAAAATATAGACAGAAAAATAACACAATTCAACAGACCAAAAGACAGGACCTCTTGCTGTCTGACCATTGCATAACATACATAATTATTTACCAGAGAGAAAGCACCAACATTTGGGTTTTCAAAACCAGGGAACTCAATGGATGCCCAGAGTATCATCTGGCCAAATCACACAACTATTCCCAAAAGTGAACCCCAAAGCAAAACCTCACCTCAGAGTATTTATACTCTTTTTCAGGGTCAGAGGACATCACAACCTTCAGGACCCACTGTCTAATTACAAAGTAACAAAAGGTGTGGACCTTTCTAAAAAAACAAACCTCTCCCCAATCAAGTCCCTCCTGTTGGATTGCACTTGAGGCCATTAAGGGGCAGAGGAAGATCTTCAAATACCCTTAGCATTACAAGTACTTAGCTTTTGACATATAGTGAATAACTCTTAATCAATAAAAGAATTAATCATCTAGTTAATATAGGCATAGAACTAATGTTCCAATACTCCCCCTCAATGAGCAACATCCTCCCACCACGAAAAGGAAAAAGTGTTGGATTTGTACTAAGAGTCACAGAATTTGAATCTCCAGGTTCTGATGCTTAAGATATTTTTGACCTGGAATAAGCCACTTGTTCCATGGGCTCAGCTTACTGATCTCTAAAATACCAAGCTTGTACTAGAAAATAATGGAAACTTCATAGCAGAAATAGTACTTCATTTGTAGTCAATGAAATTGAGTTTATTTTCCCAACTCTCTCATTTACTAATTAGGTGACCCTGGGCAAGTCACTAGTTTCTCCCAGAATTCCATACTCATAGGCACTAGAACTGATCCCCATTTTGTCCAGATACATTTTTTTAAAATTACAATTGAACAGCTTCTCTCATCAAATGAAAGAGCTGGAGTCATTGACCTCCAGGGTCCTTTCCAACTCTATTTGCTATGGATACAGTGACACTTTTCTGCTCTGCTTTTAGCAAAGATTAGTAGTTACAAAGTAGACAATATAGGGGAAAATGGGTAAATATCACTTGCTTCATAGGGTTGCTGTAAGGTTCAAATGATATAATATTTATAAAGAACTTAGCACAGCTCCTGACACAGAGGAGACACTTACTGAATGCTTAATCCCTCTCCTCTGACACAACTACCTTTTTATTTAGAAGGGAATGAAGGATTATAGATTTAGAGCTGAGATTAACTTCTAAGGTTATCTAGTTCATTACTTTTACAGTTGAGGAAACTAGGGCCTAGAGAGGTCAAGTGATTTGCCCAAGGTCATATAGGTAGTAAGTGGTGGGTAGTAAGAGGTAGAATATGAATTAAGCTCTTCCGACTCTTTCTACTGCACCATGTTGTTTCTAAGAGAGAAGGCTCAAGTGTAATAAGGCTACATTTATCAAGGGAGACTGGAAAAAATAATTAGAATCTTTGCTATAGCTAGGGTCAGTCATCAGGGAATGGGGACAAAGGAAGGAACAGTGTAACAGCACATCCAGCTCCTTACACATAGGAAGTGGCCTGGTGGATAGAGTACTAGACGAAGTCAAGAAGGTCACTAGGTATGTAACTTGGGACAAGTCGTTTAATTTCCTCTCATCTCTTAAATGAAGAAGTTGAACTTGATGCTTTCTGAGGTACCTCCCAGCTCTAAATCTATGGTTCCATGATTATAGTAGGTGCTTCACAAATATTTTGTTGATTGATGATCTTGGATTGGCAGAAGATCATAGTTTGTTCAGACAGCCCTAAATTTCGAATGAGGTCCAGTGGTCGCTCCTATCACCACTTCTGGCTACCTCTTTTGTTTTCTAAACTTGATAATAAGCCCAGTGATGATGGTGGCAATCCTAAAACAGCTGTCATTTGCGGTTATCTTTGCCCTACTGATTCTCCACAATATGGGGATGTCAACAATAATGATTAAAGCTTAGTAAGGGTTACTGAGCATGGTTTCAAGCTTGGGGAGGAGGGGCAGGGATGGTCTTGCTTTTATTTTGCTTTGTTTTTCTCCTTGATGCTCCTTGATCACAAGAGAAGGCCTTCTGTTCCTGGCCAAATGTAAAAAGTAACAGTTCCATAAAAATTTGGCAAGTATATACATAATTCTTTTCCATTCAACAAACATTTCTATCACTAGGTACTGTGAGAAGGGCTGGAGATGCAAAAAAAGTAAAATCAAATCCCTGTCCTCAAGGAGCTCATACTCTAAGAATAATCTACAAACAAACAAACAAAAAACCCAAATCATCTGCACACAGAATATGGTAGGAAGAAATTTATTTGTGATAGACTGTTTCCTCAGTTACAAAATGGCATAACTGATGTCACAGAAGCAAAGAATCACAGAGTTTACGAGACAGAAGGAACTTCAGTGACCGTTTATTACAAACCTAGAAAGAACGCTTACTATAATATATCCAATAAGAGGTCATCCAGTTTCTGTTCAAAACACTCCAAAAGAGAACCTACCTCCTCTTCTCTTTTGGAGAATTCCAATCATTAAGAATTTTTTCCATGACTTAATTCATGCTATTCTACCCATACTGTCTACTTGAATTGACTTCCAAATTCTTCCCATGACCTAAATTTATATTTATTTCATGGTCCCTTTTAATCCCTATTTACTGTCTCTACAGAATCACTCATCCAGGGGCAGCTAGGTGGCGCAGTGAATAGAGCACTGGCCCTGGAGTCAGGAGTACCTGAGTTCAAATCAGACACTTAACACAAAAAACTAGCCGTGTGACCTTGGGCAAGTCACTTAACCCCTACTGCCCCCAAAAAGCAAAAAAAAAATCACTCCTCCATTCCAATGTGTTTCCAAGTTCTATCTCCATGATATATCTAGCACCCATATCCTTCTCTAGCCTCTGTTCTAGTTCAAGCCCTCATCATTTCTTACTTGGACTTTCAAAAGAGACTCCTATTTACCTTCCCTGTCTTCAGGTCTTTTTGCTTAGATCCAGTATCCTTTATACAGGTACAAAAGAGATATTCCTAAAGCACAACTTTGAAAGATTACTTCCCTCCTTAGGAAACTCTTTAGCAGTTCTCTATTTCCTCTATAACATGGATAATTGATCTGGGATTTTTGAACTTTTTTTCCTTTTCAATATTTTGATAATTACATTTCAATCTTGTGTATAATATCCTGTGCATTTCAATACAATATTCTGAAAAGAGATTCTGACTAGATTGTAAGATTTGTGGACTTGGGAAAGGTTAAGATACTCTGCTCTCAATAAGCTCCATACTCCTCTTTTTAGCTTTTAAGGTCCTATCTGGCTCCAGACTACCTTATCAGGGATATAGGATATTTCTCTTCTCCAGGCGTTATATGGTTCAGCCAAACCTGCTTCTTTGATAGTCTTCATCTCAGCTCAAGGATCATCCCCCACAGAAATTTATCCCGAACCCCTTCACCAAATCGCTACTTGTTCCCTACTCCAAAACCATATATATTTCATTTTTTAACGCATCTATAAGTTCCTTGAATTCAAAGCCTTTACTTTTCTTTCTTTGTTTTGTTTTCTTTTTCAGTATATGCATCCCCAGTGCTTAACTCATTGTTTAGCTCATAACAAGCCCTTAATAAATACTTCTTGACTTAATTGATAAAAGGTATGAAATAAGGAATGAAGTAGTAATAAAGTCAAATAATTTTGCTTCCCTTTCCTGACCTTCTCCAACTCCACCCCTGTGCATAATACCTACTGCTAGGCACACTATAGGCATTCGCACTTCCTTTGTTCTTGAGTTCCTCCTTGTAGCCAATGATATTTTCACCTTTTGAAGTCCCTGTCCTCCCCTCCCCACCACCACAATTTTCCTCCAATCAATACAATAGTGTACTGTGTACACATAATAGAAGGTTTTGTTTGTATGTATAAAGGGTCTTATCCTTTTTAACCTGGATTGTTCCTGGTAGACAGAAGCAGGAAAACACATCCATATGACAATTCTGAAAGTTACCATCCAACTCTTCTCCATTTCCCTGGTGGTAACCAAGTACACAGGCTTTGTTTGTATACAGCTGGGCTCTCTGCCCTGGATCCTGCTTGAAGCGTGACTGCAGATGGTGCCCAGCTCAGGTCCGGATTAGAGGTTGGCAACCTTTCCAAGGTGGTGTGCCAAGGTTATGACCTCTTTTTTTCTTCTGCTGTGTTGATTTTCACAGCTGGAGCCTGAGTTGGGAGGAAGGAAGGAGCTCTCACAAGTGGTAGCAGGTGGAATCTCACAAGTGGCCTGGGAAGAAGGAGGAGAGGTGGAGGTTCATGCACTACTGGAAACTTACCCACATACCACCTTTGGTGGACATTGCTATGATTTACTAATCCATACCTTAAAGAACTGTGAAGGAGGTGAAAGGAGGTAGTGTTCCTGTAACCAGAGTTATTTACACCTCTCAATGCAAAGGGGAGAGTCAAACTGAATGAGTGACCATACAGGTAGTTAACCAAATGCAGAAATAACTATTATTAGAAAGCAGACCTGAGGGCATCCAAGGGAGAGGAAAGAATGTTTTCCCTGTGCATATTTTCCCCCTGCTTATGCTGCATATTTTTTATGGTTTATTGCTCCTTCAAAATCACAAGCTTTAAAAAAAAATGGATTTTGAAACTAGGTTCTTATCCTATTTAACTGGCTAGAAATTTTCATCTTACTCCCTAGAATAAGGACCTAGTGAGGCACCTTTACTTCCCACAATCTCAGCCTTTCCTATTGTTACAATTTTCTGACTGACTTTTAAAAGGGAATTTGAAGTTTCAGAATTCAAAACAAATAACTTAACATATAAAAACATAAAGAGGAGAAACATTATTTTCTACTGTTCTTAGTTCTTTAAGGTTTGAATCTCAATTCTAACAGTTAATCACTGTGTGATCCTGGGAAAGTCAAAACCTCTGGTAACTTCAGTTTCTTCATCTATTAAATGAAGACTATTATATTTACCACACAGGGTTCTTGACAAGAAAGTGCTTTGTAAAATATTAATGAGTTGCAGAAATACAAGTTATTGTTATTGGGATAGAATGTCCAATCTACTAGGTACCTTGCACTGTGCTAAGCACTTTTACAAATATCTCATATGATCCTCATAACAAGCCTGGAAGGAAGGTGTCATTATCATCACCACTTTACATTTGAGGAAACCGAGGCTGAAATTAAATCACTTGCTCGGGGTCACACAGTTAGTAAGTGTCTGAGGCCACATTTGAACTCAGATCTTCCTGAATCCAAGCTTAGACTTAGTCACATAGCTGCCTTTTAATAGACAAGGTCCACTCTTTGTGTGAAATTTACCAATGACAGCTTCATCAAATGCAAATGAAACATGATGGCCTTAAGTATCAAAAGAAATTTTTCTGTGCTAGGTGGATAAAATATTAATTATGCACACATTATGTGGTGGACACTTTGTTAAATACTGGAGATAGAAAGATAGAGAGATAGATCTATATCCCCACCTTTTTGCTGCAATGCATGTACATACATACACACACATGAAAACAGGATGAATCATACTGTCAAAGATCTTACATTCTTATGGGGGAAGACAATGGAAAGGAAAGAAAAGAGAGAGGCATATTTGCAGTAGGGCAAGGGAGCTGATGGTAGGGTAGAATTATGCAGAAAGAGAGTTGATCTAGGAGTGAGTATGATGCTGTTTTCTGCTCAAAACAAAAATATGAATGATTCAATATCATTGATTTTTAAGGGGGTAGAGCAAAAGTACAGCAAATATGTTGCAAAAAAATTGTTTCCACTCTTAGGGCGTGCCCTGCTAAGGCTAGAGTCTATGTTGGCTGATGAATTCCAATGTGCTGATTGTTCAATAGACCACTGTATCAATAATGCACACAAAGCACTCGCCTTGCTACCAAACTTCCTTTCATAAAAAAGATGGCTTAGGGATCTCTTGACTATATATGCAGCACACAAGGCAAACCAGTCTCGTCTTGGGATCATGCTTGACTAAAAATGTATCCCTCCTGGACCAGAGAATCAGATGGCGCAGCTACATACCAGATACCATGGGAATATGAAGACCATTTTAGTTTTTTCTTCTTTACTTTTTCTCTCTTGAGATTGTGAAAAGGCTTGAGCACAAGGCCTGCTTTTGCTACATCTTAGTTATTAAGGTCACTTCCCATCTCTGGGCTTCAATTTCGTTTTCTTCAAAGGGAATGGCTCAAGCTAGATAGTCTCTCATGTTTTTTGTATTGCTAATGTATTATGATTTATGATCCTTTGCGAAATAGGAAATTTAAAGCACAGAATGGCATTTTCTGTATTGGTATCCTGTTTCTTCAGTCCAGTTTTGAGTACACAACCAGAACCTATCACACAGCCCAAGGCTGTCTGACCGATGCAGCAATCTCACCCATGCACATGGCTCTTACAACCTTTCCGATTTTGGCAAAATCTTCTAACTGCTTCATGAAGCAAGGGGATGGATGCGAAATTTCTTAGTTCTCTCCTCTACTTTTCTGAATTTCACAAATACCCCATGTATCCTTAACTCCCCTCAGAGAAAGAGATGGTCGTCTCACCAGAGCTATTGCTTTTGCCTGTAGCTTCTATCCTATCCACACCGTCTCCTCAGGTACCTTGTTCCATCCATCACCTCTATCTTTGATACAACTTCAGTCTTTCCCTCTTTACTGGCTCATTTCCCTCAGTCAACAAATAGGTTCAAGTCTTCCTAGCCTAAAATAAACCTTTTGATCCCGTTGCCTGCTAAAGTTATTGTCCTCTTTCTCTTCTCTTTATTGTCATGCATTGCCCAATGAAATGTAAACTCTATGATAGAAAAACTATCTTTTTCATGTGTATTATCAGCACATTTCAGATGCCTTGTACCTCCCTCCCTTCTTTTTTCTCTCTCCCTCCCTCCTCCCTTTCTCTCTCTCTCTCTCTCTCTCTCTCTCTCTCTCTCTCTCTCTCTCTCTCTCAGTCCCTCCCTCCCAGATTTCTGACTTCACTAGTGTAGGGAATTTCTCTTTTGGAAGCACCATCTAACAATACATATCATGGGGCACAGTGACCAGACCTAGTGTCTGGAGGACCTCAGTCCAAATCAGGCCTCAGACACTTAACACTTACTAGCCCTGTGACTTTGGGCAAGTCACTTAACCCCAATTGTCGTGACTTCCTCCCTTCAAAAAGAAAAAGAAAAAAAGAATACATATCAGCAACTTCTCTGTAGCATGTTGTTTTAGAGTTGCTTGGTGCTCTAAGAGGTTAAATATTCTCCTGCATATAGTAGACACTCCCAATGTCTACTGAATACTTTTAAAAAGAGTCTACATTCACTACTTCTAATTCGCCACCCACTTATTCCTCAGCCCTTTTGCAATTTAGTTTATGTCTCTACCAGTTAACTGAAAATATGCTCTCCCAAGTTTGATAATGACCTCCTATCACTCCCTTGGTGATTTTGTCTAATCTTGTGACTTTAATTATCCCCTCTATGCAGATGACTTCTCAATCTTTAACTCCACCTCCAACCTTTCCCTAAAGTTCCAGTGGTATTTTTCCAACACTTCCCTGGATATCCCTATGTGTATGCCCTCTTGGTACCAAGCCAGCATGGCAAATGAGAGCTCTTGATCTCTACTCAGTCCCCTCCACACCAACAAAAAATCAAAACAAAAAAAAAAACAACTCTGAACCTCTCCTATTTTTTCAAGTGTCCTGACTTATTCATAGCCCCCAAGCAGGGATGTGCTACAGTCCGTTCAAACTGGATTAGAAGAGCCAAGTGTTAAGCTTTCAGAATGAGCGTTATATCCCGGGAAATCAACAAATACTACAAACAGGGCTTGAGTTATTGTTTTGTGGATTGTTTAGACTTAAGAAAGTAATAGTGTATATATTAATGACGCAGATTCTGCTTTAAAGTGTGTCCTACAAGATTTTACTTTTCTGGAAAATCTAATGAGCCAAATGTCAAACATTTACCAGAGCACCACTGCACCTAAGTTATCTCTCCCTCCTAGTCCTCCTCCTCCTCCTTAGTCTTTCCCCTCCCTTTTCTCCTCCTCATCTTCCTCTTTCTTCTTTTCTTTCTCTTCCTCTTTCTCCTTTTCCCTCTCCTAACCTAGACACATTGAGGAGAGGAAATTTCAGGACCAAACAATAATCCTGTCATAATGCTACACAATATTCCTAACCCCACAAAAAGAACAAAAGAACAGTGACAACAATTTGCAGGGGCTATTAATTATCGTGTGTGTGTGTGTGTGTGTGTGTGTGTGTGTGTGTGTGTATTCTAAATTGGGGCTCGCTTTTTTCCTGAAAACTGTATGTATGCCATGGATTTAGAAGAATGTTTCACACCAATAACTCTTATCATATAACCATAGTAAGTACCTATTTCTAAAGATTAATTAAATCTAGCTATCTAATTGACATCAATTGTTAATTAACAGAGGATAACATTAGAAAGGGCTTGTGGAATCTAAGTTTAGTAAACCTCTACTCAGCCTTTCAGGATCTTGTAGAACCAAATCTTAACAATTTAACTCTTTCAAAATTGTTTGACTTTAACATGCTGTTCTTATTACATAAATTGTTCTTCCAGTTCTGTTTATGGCAGGACTTCATAAGAGCTTCCCTAGGCTTCTCTGAAACCATCCTTTTCATCATTTTTTACAGCACAATAGTATTTTACAACATTCATATACCATATGAATAATTTTATAATAATATAATAATAACACCATATACCATAATTTGTTCATTTATTCCCCAACTGATGGCTGATACCCTACTTTCCAATGCTTTGCCTCTGCAAACAAAGCTGCTGTAAATATGTTTTTGTACCTAAGGGACCATTTCCTCTTTCTTTGATCTCTTTGGGCTGTAGACCCAATCAATTAAGAAGCTTGTATTGAATGGCTACTTTATGATAAGTATTATACTGAATACTGTGGATACAAATAATAAAATAATTCTAATTAGGAGGATGCTACATTCTAATTGGAGAGACAAGTGCATAAATATGTATTATGTTTATTCTCATACAGAGGTGTAAAGTCATTCAACAGAATGTGGTTAGGGAAAGAGGGTCTCTAGCAGGTTTTTACGCAGTGAGGAAAGGCTTCATGTAACAGCCGTATATTGAACAAAGAGAGAGATTCTCTAAACCACAAGTGAGGAAAGAGTACATTCTAGGCACAGTGGATGATCACAGGAAATGATTCATTTGGCCAAATTTTTCTTCCTCTACAGTGTGACAAAAATCTTATATCTTTCATGAAAATATTTCTGACCTTCTCCCCATCACTCTCTGGGAACATGATTACTCTCTCCTTAAGCTTCACATAGTATTGTCTATACATCTTCATGTCCAACTCTTGTCTATACATCTTCTTCATGTCTAACTCTTTATGACACCATTTGAGATTTTCTTGACAAAGTTACTGGAGTGGTTTGCCATATCCTTCCCCAGTTCATTTTTATAGATGAGGAAGTTGAAGCAAATGGGGTTAATGGAATTGTCACACAGCTAGTAAATGTCTGAGGTCAGATTTGACCTTAGGAAGATGAGTCTTCCTGACTCCAGGACCAGCACTCTATCTACTGTACCACCTAGCTTCCCAAATACTTTCTTGTTTAATATACTCATACAAAGTTAATATGTATGTAATGGTTTAAGGTTTGTAAAGAATTTTCCTAATAGTAGTCCTAGTACTATAGAAATACAATTAGCAGAGTGTCTGGCACATAAGTTTTTAATAAAGGTTTATTTTTTATTTTTTTAAATTTGTTCACTTATTCTGATGTTATAGATTAGCAAACCAAGTCTTTGACTAAGAATTAGGAAGTGTCTGAGAAGCAGTCTAACCCTTTTGTCCAGACCCCACACATATCTCTCTATCCTTTATTTAGGTAATTTCTATAATATAGGTGATTTAATAGTTATTTTATAAAGGTTGTTTCTCCTTTATTATTTTATAAGTTTTTTTTACAATAAGATCTATGTTTTAGTTATCTTTATAACCTCAATGCATAGCACAGTACCTTAAACTGAATGAATGCTAGGCAAAAGTTTGTTGAATTTTTCTAATTATAAAAGAGCTAACAGAAAAAAAAACATCCTTCACTGATCTCTTCCCTGACATTTGTACAATATGATCAAGATGATAGTTATAGAACCTTTAATAACCTACTTATACATGAACATAATATCAAAGATTTCTATGATACATTAAGGTTTGCAAAGTAGTTTTACAAGTAGTATCTCATTCAATTTTCATAACAGTCCTCTGAAGTAGGTGCTATCATTTTTACCATTTTACAGATGAGAAAACTGAGGCTGAGAGAATAAATGACTTGCCCTAGGTCACACATTTAAGTATGTATCAGCGTTGGAATTTGAACTCAGGCCTCCCTGAATCCAAGTGTACCTTTCTGACCACTATGCAGCCTAGCTGACTAAGATTTTCCTTGATGTACTAGGAAACAGTATATATGTTTCACTGAGAAGTCTTCATTCTTTACATTAAGCAACCTCTCCCCCTTCCCATTTTTGAATCTACTCAAGCCCTAGTTCTTTAATTCAGTGTTCTTTCAAGAGGTCAATATTTTCTAAATTGAACTTGTTAGTGTAGGAGGGAAAAAAGTTGCATTCATGACTCTACAAACTGGCAGGAGGTGTTAATTTGCAACTGCCAAATGACAGCATAATTTCATTAATACCATGCTCTGAAACAAAAAGAAAAAAAAACCGAATATTTCTGAGCTTCATGGTTTCTTTGACTAGAAAAAATTCTTTCCTAAGTCTGGCTTGATTTTCACATGAAAAATAATATAGTTGCTGTACTATTTGCAATGTATTAAGGTTCACGAACATTATAAAGGTGCTGTCATCCAGGGGGCATCTTGGTTTTAGAGTCCATGGATCCTGCAGTTTGGGCGGGGGGAGGATATTTCTACCATAGTAAGTTCATGCTGTTTGCTTCTCACTTAGCCAAAGGTCTTCTAAATTATCTAGGGCCCTTCTGGTAATCACTTAAACTTACTGCAGTATTTATATCCCCATCCTTTTAATTAATTATACACACCCATTGAAGACATTGCATTTGCATTATTGATGGAGATCTTTTACTTTATTAGGACTCTGTACATTGGTTTCAGAGACCAAGATAAGGACTAATTCTCCAGGAAAGTATAAAACCACTCTGTTTTTGGCTATTATTTTTGAGTTGTACTTTTCTACCTTGATGTCCACTTGTGATTAACATTAACTGAACTGTTCATTTCACAGAAGCTAAGCTGTTTGCTTCCCTAAAACTAATTTGGATGTATTTTGTTTACCTGAATCTAGGGCTGATTTTTTTCCCCCTGTGCAAGCATACAACAGTTAGTCAGACAGAGAATCCCCATGGATATCCTCAGACTGCTATGTGAAGTGAAAGAAACTAGAATATTTTCCACCAAAAAAAATATCCATATCCTCTTAGTTTAGAAAGGCCTGTTCCAAGGCACCATGAAATTCCATTCAATTCTCTTCTATTTAATTCATTTCACTTAAATTAAATTCAATAAACACAAAGAACAATTTGCTATAAGAGGAAAAAAAATGTCTAGAATTCCAAGACTGGATTCAAGTTTTGGCTCTGACACTTCCTATGCAAATTGGGCAAGTCACTAAAACTTACCTGAGCCTCAGTTTCCTTCACAGTGACATGACACAGTTGTAATAGACGTACTAATGTCTCTTTCAATTATGAGTCCTGTGGTTATAATTACGTTTCAGTTTTGTGGAGAACACCATTCTAGACAATGAGGAGAGATTAAATATTTAGATAAAACAAGGTCCTGTCTTCACGGAAATTATTATCTAGTAAGGACATAAAATACATACGTAGGTGACTATGATCCACAGTAACCAACCCACTGACCAACTGATCATTGTACAAGAATTTTAGTTCCTACTATTTGCAAGATACAGTTCTAAGAATTGCATATACAAAGTCAAAACTGAGCTAATACGTACTTCAGGGCTTTAGAAAGGTGGACTTATTATATGCTACATGAACAAACCAGTTAAGGCATGATGTCTGAGGCAGTAGGTTATGACTAGAAAGGACAAGGGAATTCTTCATGAAAAATGGAGCTTAAACTTTCATCTTTTTTTAATTTAGTTTTTATTTGTTTTCTTGTTTACATTATTCATTTTCATTACATTTTTTGAATTACACATTTTCTCCCCGTCTTGCTCCTGCCCCAACCCCATAACAGCAATCCCACTGTAAAGCCCC
>JAQQSW010001566.1:0-17350 GCA_028646575.1 Pseudocheirus occidentalis
CTGCTGCGGCTCTCAGACGTTCCTGCTGCTACAGACGCCTCCCGCTGCCTCCTTGCCCTGGGAGCAGTTTGGCCGGACCCGCTCTTCTCCTCCCCAGTTAGCAAAATCCACTGACCTTTCTCTTAGCCTTTTTTTCTTCTGGCCTGATAAATGTGGTAACTGTGCCTCCAGTGCAGCCGATCTGCTCTCCTGCAGCCGCGGTTCCCCGCCCGATGCCTCAGGGCCTGAGCCGGGCCGGGGTTTCAGCCGCGGGTCCCAGACTGCTGTGAAGAGCCCCGCCTGCTGCGCTGCCTGTAGTGCTTTCTGTCTTGTGGAGAGTTTTGGAGCTTGAAAATCTGTTTAGTGTCCCATTTTATGAGTTTTTTAGCGTGTTTGTGTGGGAGCTGTGGCCCTTTGCTGCTTCTAAGCCACCGTCTTGGCTCCACTCCCCCTTGAGAATTTCTTGAAGGATGATTTATAGGTTCTTTTTCTGATCAAGGCTTTCATGTAGTCCAATAATTTTTAAATTGCTTCTCCTGGATCTATTTTCCAGGTCAGTGGTTTTTTTCGAGTAGATATTTCACATTGCCTTCTATTTTTTCATTTGTTTGTCTCTGTTTGGTATTATCTTGATTTCTCATAAAGTCATTTGCTTCCATTTGCTCCACTCTAATTATAAAGGAATTATTCTCTTCAGTGAGTTTTTAAGATTCTTTTTCCATCTGGCAAATTTGACTTTTTAAAGGCCTTCTTCTCCTCATTGGCTTTTTGGGCCTCTTTTGCCATTTGAGTTAGTCTATTCTTTAAGGTGTTATTTTCTTCAGTCAGGTTATTGACTATTATCATGATTTTCTTGCATCATTCTCATTTCTCTCCCAGTTGTCCCTCCACTTCTCTTACTTGGTTTTCAAAATCCTTCTTAAGCTCCTCTATCACTTTTAACCAGTCTACATTTTTCTTGGAAGCTTTTGGTTCAGGAGTTCTGACTGTGTTTCATGCTTTGATCCTTTTTGTTCCCAAAAAAGGAATCTAAAGTCAGATTTCTGTTCTTACTTTGCCTCCTTTGCCTGCTCACGTTGCCAGGCAATTACTTGACTTTTTAGCTCTGTGGAACTCTACTTCCAGAAGGGAGAGTTTTGTCCCAAAACACTGGGGTTTTTGCAGCTACTGGAGCTATTAGGAGGCCACCTTGTCTGCAGCCCCCACCAGCTTTGGCTCACTGTTCATGTACCTCAGGATCACCATCCAAGACCACAATCCTGATTCAGGCAGGTTAACACAAGAGCACTTAGCCTCTGAATGATTGCTTGCCCCTCCCCCTGCAATCTGCAGGCTGAAAGCTCTGAAGCAGCCATGTGGAGGCAGCTGCAGTGCCTCCACTTCTGCTGCTTTCTTGCCCTAGGGGCAGATGGCCAGACCACTTCCACTGACCTTTCACTTTTTCCTCTTTGCTTATGGGTTGATAATTCTGGAAACAGCCGTAGCTGCCAGTGATCCACTCTCCTGAAAGCTCTAGCCATGGCTTGTCCTGGCTTCAAAGCCCTGGGCCTAGCTGTGGTTTCAGGCCAGGCCGTTTTTGGTTCCCAACACACTGTGATGAACCCTTCCTTTCCCACCTGCCAGGCTGCCTTCAGTGGGAACTTTGTTTCTCTGTACTTTTGTGGGTTTTGGAGCTCTAAAATTTGTTTAGAGTCATATTTTATAAGTATTTGAGGTGGTTATGGGGGGAGCTGCAGAATTTTCCTGCTTCTATGTTGCCATCTTGGCTCTACCCCACCCACCAACATCTGGGCTTTCAAATCCAGGGGGCTCAATAGCTGCCCAGAGTCTCATCTGACTAAATCATACAACTCTTTCGATAAGTGAACCCCAAAGTAAAACCTCATCTCAGGGAGTATATATAGCCTTCTCCAGGGTCAGAGAACATCACAACCTTCATGACCCACTGCCTAATTGCAAAATAACAAAAGGCATAGTTCTACCTGAAAAAACAAACCTCCCCTAAACAAGCTTCTCTTGTTGGGCTCCAAAGTGAGGCTCATTAAGGGGCAAGGAAGGTCTTTAAATTCCCTTACATTATATTTGGCCTAAGATCTTTCATGCCCATTACATAGGCAACTTATATCTGAATTGGCATTAACATCTATTAAGTACAACATAATGCATTGTATTTGTAAGATACATAACATAAGTCATTACCAGAGTGACCACATGGCCTTAAACAAACATAAACAACATTATAATCCCCTCAATCCAAAACATCCAAATAAGGTCATTTGGGGTGGGCATAGCCTTCCCCCCACACTGCCTTTGCAGGCTTCTTCCTGGCACTTTCAGGTACAGGCTCTAAGGAGCCAAGTCCCAGTCCCAGCACTGTTCCAATTCCTGCCTCCATGTCCTAAGGGTTGATTGAGCAACAAAGCCAATAGACTGGGGTCTTTGGGGGTCCACAGCACTTCCCCACACCCACCACAGGGAACTCCAATGTCCCCTTGAGTCCCAAACTAAGAAAATACATTCAACACTCCTGCCTTGCTGTGTAGTGCTTATCTTGCCCTGGGGTTAAATTCTGAACTGCTGGGTTCCTCCCCCTCCCTCTGGAGGCACCTGCTCCAGGCTTCTGCTGTAGTTCCAATGCTGGCACCTCTTCATTCACCCTCTTACCTCACCAAAGTCAGCATAAAGTTAGTTCTCTGCTCCTACTCCATGACTCCACACAATCACAGCTAACACAATGGGGAAACAAACAATTATTAGCCCCCATACTTTCCTTTTAGTTTTTGGATCCTTTTTTGTGACATCATAATTCATTTATCTCAAATTTATATCATTAAATGCTTACATAAATTTTCCCCTAATTACTTTGCTTTGGCTGAATCCCATAAATGTTGGTATGCTGTCTAATTATTGTTATTCTCCTTGATGAAATCATTGATTATTTCTATGATTTGTGGTTTGACCCATTCATTCTTTAGGGTAAGATTATTTCATTTCCAATTAATCTTTTATCTGTCTGTCTGTGGCCTTTTGTTGAAGTAATTTTATTGCATTGTGGTCTGAAAAGAATACATTTAATATTTCTTCCTTTCTTCATTTGATTGTGAGGTTTTTATGCCCTAAAACATGGTCAATTTTTGTGTAGGTGCTCTGTAACACTGAGAAAAATGTAAATTCTTTTTTTTTTCATCCCTGTTCAGTTCTCTCCAGAGGTCTATCATATCTAACCTTTATAAAATTCTCTTCGCCTCCTTAACTTTTTTCTTGTTTATTTTGTGGTTAAACTTATCTAGTTCTGGGAGGCGGAGTTTGGGATCTCCCACTAAAAGTTTTTTAATTTATTTTTTCCTGTAACTCACTTAATTTCTTGTGCTTATATGTTTTTATTAATATTGCATCATTATCTATGAAACTTTTAGAAAAATATAGTTTCCTTCCTTTTTATTTTTTCTTTTTGGAGAGAGGAAGAGCAGGGCAATTTGGGTAAGTGTTAAGTGTCTGAAGCTGGAGTTGAACTCAGGTCCTCTTGACTCCAGAGCCAATGTTCTCTTCACTGAGCCACCTAGCTGCCCCTGTAGTTTCCCTTCTTGTTTCTTTTAATTAGACCTATTTTTGCTTTTGCTTTTTATGAGCTCTGAATTGCTATCCTTGAGGGTTTTTTTTACTTCAGCTTAAACATTATATATTCTACTCCAGTCTTTTACCTTTATTCTTTGTGTTATTTCTATGCAACAAATGTGTTTCTTGTAAACAACATATTGTAGGATTCTGGTTTTGAATCTACTCTGCTGTCCACTTCTCTTTTATGGAAGAATTCATCCCATTCACATTCACAGTTATGTGTACTTCCCCCCATACTGTTTTCCCCCAGCTTATACTTTTCTCTCTCCTTTCATCCTTTCCCTCCTCACCAGTATTTTGCTTCTGACCACTGCTTCCCCAATATGCCTTTCCTTCAATCAGCCCCCTTCTTTTTCTTTTTCATTTCCCCTCCTACTTCCTTTTAAGGAAGATAAATTTCTACATCCAACTGAGTATTTATGTTATTCCTTTTTTGAGCCAAATCAAATGAGAATAAGGTTCAAACAATGCTTACCTCTCTCCCTTCTTTCCCTCTACAATAATAGGTCTTTTGTCACTCTTCATATGATATAATTTACCCTATTCTGACTCCCCCTTTCCTCTTCTCCCACTACAATTCTTTTTCCACCCCTTAATTTTTTATTTTATTTCATCAAAGTCAACTTATACCCATATCTTCTATGTATATATACCCCCTTCTGATTGCTCTAATAGATAAAAAGTTCTTAAAAGTTACAAATATCATCTCCTCATATAGGGATGTAAACAATTTAACTGTATTGAATAACTTGGTTTTTTTCTTTCCTGATTACCATTTTATGCTTCTCTTGAGTCTTGTATTTGAAGACTGAATTTTCTGTTCAGCTCTGACCTTTTCATCAAAAAATATTTGAAGGTTCCCTATTTCATTGAAAATACATCTTTTCAGGGGGGGTGGAGCCAAGATGGCAGAGTAGAGGCACAAACTTGGTGTGGGCTCCCGCTTCAATCACTTCCAATACATATAAAAAATGACTATAAACAAACTTTAGAGCTACAGAGCCCACAAAGAGACAAAGAAAACAAAGCCCCCAATGAAAGAAGCCTGGTAGGCTGACAGAAAGCATCTATCACACCAGGCTGGGAGCCAAACTCAGCCCCATGTGAACTGCGTGGTTCCTTGGACATAGGGCAGGCCTAAATGGTGGCAGGTCCAGATCAGACTTCAGGAGAGAGAATCATTGTGGTGGTTTCCAGACTTAACAACCCATAAACAACAAAAAGAAAGTAAAATGTCAGTGTGGAACTCTGTGGGAACAGGGGACTGAGAGCACAGTCTGGCCTCTGCTGCTGGGGTGAGAAGTGGCAGAGATGCAGTGGCTGTGCGGCCTCTGCTGACTGGCTGCCTCAGGAGCTCCTGGCTTGCAGATTGCAGGGGGACCTAATGACTAATTCAGAGGGTAATCATTCTTACTTTAATCTGCTTGGATCTGGATTGCAGTCTTGTGTGGTGGTCCTGTGGTGTGTGACCAGTGAGCCAGACCTTGTGGTGCCTGTAGAGAGGGTGCCCAAATAATACCTCCAGAGCTGTGAAAACCCCAGCAATTTGGGACAGAGCTCTCTCCATTCTGAAAGCAGAATTCTACTGTTGCAAAGAGCTCAAAAGTCAAGTAGTCGACTTACAAGATGAGCAAGCCCAGGAAATGTAATCAAAGTATAAATTCCTTTTTTAGGGACAAAAAGGATCAAGGCATGAAGTGGGTGGAAGATAGCAAAGTCATAACTCCTGCATCGATAGCATCCAAGAAAAATATGAATTGCTTATAGGTCATGGCGGAGCTTAAGAAGGAGTTTGAAAATCAAATAAGAGAAGTAGAGGAAAAATAGGGAAGAGAAACGGGAATGATGCAAGAAAATCACAAAAAGTTAGTCAACAGCCTTCTAAAGGAGACCCAAAAATACACTGAAAAAAATAACATCTTAAAAAAATAGACTAATTCAAATGGCAGAAGATTCTCAAAAAGACTGTGAGGAGAAGAATGCCTTAAAAAGTAGAATTTGCCAGATAGAAAAGGAATTTCAAAAACTCACTGACAATACTAGGTTGATGGTAGAAAGCAAAGAATTAAGAAGTTTCTTGATGAGGGTGAAAGAAGAGAATGTAAAATCTAGCTTGAAGTTTAACATTAAAAAATCCCTAAGATCATGACAATCAGTCCCATCCCTTCCTTGAAATTAGTGGGATAAGAATTGGAAACAATATCAGATGAGGGGGTGTGTGCTAAAAGATCACTGCGGTTATGAAATTAAAAGACATTTGCTCCTTGGAAAGAAAGCTATGACAAATCTGTGCAGCACCCTAAAAAACAGAAACTTCACTCTGCCAATGAAGGTCCATATAGTCAAAACTGTTGATTTTTCCCAGGAGTAATGTATGACTATGAGACTAGGCTATAAGGAAATCTGAGTGCCCCAGAATCAATGCTTTCCAATTGTGCTGCTGGAGACGATTTTTACGAATCCCTTTGATAGTAAGATCAAATCAGTTAATACTTAAATTAATTCAGGTTATTTACTGGAAAGTCAAATACTGAAACTGAAGCTGAAGCTTAATACATTGGCCACCTAATGACAAGACAGGATTCATTGGAAAAGACCCTGATGTTGGGAAAGATTGAAGGTAAAAGGAGAAGGAGACATCAGAGAATGAGATGAATATATAGTGTCATGGAGCAATGAACGTGAACTTGGACACAAAACTTTGGGAGATAGTGGTAGATAAAATGGTCTGGTGTGCTATGGCGCATAAGTCACAAACAATTGAATGAAACTGAACAAATGAACAACAACAACGTATTCTTTCCAATCACTGTCTCCTTTACCATATGTCCATCAACTATCTCTTTAACAATCTCGTCTGCAAAAGAAAGGATGAGATACAGCTGAAGGCTTTCCCACCTTAATTACATTTAGAGAGACACTCCATTTTTTATGTAGTGACAGAAAAGAAAAAGAAAGTTTAGGGCATATCTGGAATGGAGGTATTAAAAATATGGTCTGTTGGCTGCATACAGTCTGAAATATTCTTAAGTAAGGCCTGAATCAGATTAAAATGTAATTGGACATTACTTAGCAAAATAATACAACTAAAATAAAAATGCATAATGTTAATATGTGGCTTTCTAAACCAATATGTACCTGCAGAGATACTTGTGTACAGTTTGGTGGCCCCTGTTTCTATTTTTTTGATGCCACTGATCTAGAACTTACCCTAAATTTGAGGAAAGAAGATTTCAGAATTCAGGTAATGAGTAGCTAGAAACAAATTCTACAAGAGGGATTGATAGATCTTAAGAGTGACACTCTGTAATGGGAATCTGAAGATCTTTCCTGCCCCTAGACCCTTTGATAGGCTTAAGTGGCTCTGAGAATGTTCCCTGATTTGAAAGTATACTCTGCCCCCTAATAGGCTGAATGTGGTCATGTGGAGTCTGTGGCAGGAGGCTTGTTTTTGGGGAATGGCCACACCTTGTTACTTTGTAATTGGACAGTGGGTCAAGAAGGCTGTGAGATTCTCTGACCTAGGAGAAGGCTACATATATACCCTGATATGAGGCTTTGCTTTGGGGCTCACTTTGAGAAAAGTTGTGTGATTTGGCCAGATGAGACTCTGGGAAGCCATTGAGCCACCTGGCTTTGAAAAACCCAGATGTTTATGCTTCCCTCTCTAGTAACTTGGAGAGTTAATGGATGTGATGATCAGATGGTTGGAAGCCCATTTACTGATCTGTTTCTTGGTCTGCTTGTAACTTGTGCTTTTAGCTTGGGTTTGTATTCTCTGGCATTCAAGGAGCTGACTTTTCCCCCTGAAGTAGGTAAATGATATGTTTGATTAAAGAAAGATTGTTAATCCATTTTTAGTTGCTTTCCTTTAGAAAAGCAGGTTTAAGAACCTGTGCTAGCAGCTGCCCTAGGTATGCTAGGGTGCTTGCTGATACACACTCTGATCACGTAAGTACACACAAATGCTTCTAATGATGAAGAAAATGTATACAAGATTAATGTGGATGCTTAGTGAATCCATAATTCAAAATTTGTATTTTTTAAAAAATATATCTATATAAGAAGATGTATACAAGGACAATTAATGCAATATACATATATATGCTTATATATATATATATATTTGTGTATATGTATATACATACATATATGAATACACACATATATGGAGGGAGAGAGAGAGGGAGAGACAGACAGACAGAGAGAGAGAGAGAGAGAGAGAGAGAGAGAGAGAGAGAGAGAGAGAGAGAGATGATCTTGTACAAACAATGTCAAGATTGAGAAGCTGAGGCTATGGCCCACAGACAGGATTCTTTTAAAGTTGTATTGGGAAAAAGCAATCAAAATAAGCTTAGTACATATGCTTATGATTGATGTATATGGGCTGATGACAATTAATGACGTAAAGAAGACAAAGTGATGTCACCCTCTCAAAGTCTCAGTTTTCTCATTTAAAAAATGGGTAGGAGTTACCTCTAATGACACTTCAGTTCTATTACCATTCTCGTATGATCCAGAAATTATTCTGTTCATGTATTCTCTATCAAAGAGGAATGTTGTTAAACTTGGGAAAAAGACAATGCAAACATTGGACGTGGAGTGGAATCTGAAGGTAAATGAGTACCTAGCTACCTTCAATGATCAGGCTCTTCCATTGATGTGCTATTATTGAAGACCATGGATCAACTGTAGGTCAAAGGAGAAATGAATGTTGATTGTAAAGAAAAGGCCTCAGCATACTTCCATGAAGAACTGCACAAAAGACAGGGTATTTTTAAAAAGTTGATTTGTTTGCTTTATTGTTATTTTCTATTTTTGAAAAAAACAATCTTGGAGAATGGAAAAGGAGCTATAGGACTAAGGAAAGAGTGTGGAGTATTAGAACCATAGGCTTCAAAGCTTGATTTCTATTTCTGGCAAAAATCCTAAAAATGCATAAGGATGGGATTAGATCTACCCTCACCCTTTTTAGCCTTGATACCTTAAGTGACTGAGAACATATCGTAACAAATCACTTATAGGCTTTGGACTAAGTACAGACAACTTCAAAGGCAATTTTCTTAGAGACCAGTCATGAAAGCAGTGTGGGATAAAATATTATAGCCCAGTTCTCACCATCATGTCTCCAGCAACATTGTAGAAGAACACAAGACCAACTAATGATCAGAAAATCAAAAGAGAAATGAATTAGATTACTTTTCAGCCAAAGATCATAAATAAAACTTAAAGACAAATAAAAATGAAAGGGCACAAGGGACAAGGTATAGGATAGAGGGGTTGTGGTGGAGTTAATGAATTTAGTGCCCAGAGTTCCAAGCTAATATGGAGATCCCCAGAGCTGATTTTCAGACTTAGTCTCCAGACTGCTGTCTCAAGACAGCAGAACAAGATCTTTCAGAAAGGCCAAGAATAAAGACTCAGTTCATAAGAACTCCACTATAGGTTCCCTCAGGGCAGATCTTTGATATGTGATCATTTACTAAAAGTGCTGGGATCACAAAGTCAATCCTCAGACAAATCAGTTAGACTAACAATCACAAGTTGCCCAAAGTAGAACTCTGGGGAAATGACTAAACAAGAAGATAGATATTGATAGATGATAGATGGCCAATATTAAGACATCTATGTGCTGAAGTCACACTATTTCATGAGACCAATTTGATAAATTTTCAATGTAAGTATTTATGGGTCAGAAATCACCAAGCTGCAAATAAGGGTTTAATTCATGGTTTTGTCAATTGCCTTTACTTAAGAAAGCAATGGAGATAATGCTAATGTTGATTAAGCTTTAAAGTGTATTGTGGGTACATTTTTAAGAGAGCTGATTATTAAATATTTACCAGCACAGCCTTGCCCAAGACATGAACCTAGGAGAAGAGAGTAATTACAGAACACCTACAAGAAAGGCCTCAAAGAAAAATGCAATTTAGGTATAGATTCAAATAGAGTTCCTAGCTGAAATTATGTAAAAGTTTAAAAAATGAATTGATACTATAAATGAAATGAGAATGATAGAAGAAAGAATTAGAAAGGAAATGAGAGCTCTGCAGGAGAGACATGAAAGGAAAATTAGCAGTTTAGTACAAAACAAGAGATACAAAATCTTAAGAAGCAGACTCCTGGGGAATTAGACTGGACTAAACAGAAGGTAATGACTCAATGAGATAGTCATAAATATTAAAACAAAGTCAAAATATGACAAAATAGAAGATGTAAAATATCCTGTAATAATTGGTTTGGAAATAGCTGATTTGGAAATAATAATTGATTTGGGAAAAAAAGATAAAGGGAATATTAATTAAAAATTACTGGATTCCCTGAAAGCCATGAGCAAAAAGACAAACAATAAAGAGTTTGTACATCTTGTCTGTATAAATCAGGAAAGAAAATTGCCCATATATATTAGAACCAGAAAGGAAAGGAAAATTAGAAATAATACATTGGTTATATTCTGAAAGAAACCCCAAAATGAAAATTCCCCAGAATATCATAGCCAGGATCCAGAGCTTTAAAGTTAAAGAAAAATACTGAAACTAGTCAGTCAAAGCAGTCAAAGAAAAGAGTTCACGTTCCAAGTAATTTAGAGTCAAAATCGCATAAGATTTAATAGCTACCACAATAATAAAAGAGTGGAAAGCATGGAATTCAATATTTCAAAAGAAAGAAAATAGGTTTGCAACTGAAAATAATTTGTTCAACAAAACTGAGTATATAAATAAAATACTGAATATAATACTACTGGGGAAAATGGACCTTAATTAAATATTGCATTTAGTTTTTTTTTTCCAGAAAGGAATCCAATCTGTTCTGATGAAAACATTTTGATGAACACAAACACAACTGAACACAAACTTTGAAAGGAAAAAGACATGGGAATAAAGAGAAATATAGAGAGGTAAATACAAGCAAATAGAAAAGACTTCATAGGGATAAAAAGGCTTATATTTTAATGAAAGGGGGAAATGCATGTCAGTAGAAGTCATTTGTTATTCAGTTGTTTCAATCATGTCTGACTCTTCATGACACCATTTGAAGTTTTCTTGGCAAAGATACTGGACTGCTTTGCCATTTCCTTTTGTAGCAGGAAAGGTAGACGGATTAAAATGAGATGGACGACCAAATTATGGTTTTTTTAATGTTTTGATTATCTTAAAAGAAGAAAGGAAAGAAGAAAAGGGTTATACTACTGAATAAAATGGGGGACACTGGGGGAGTAGATTTATGTCACACAACTGAGAATGCAGAGAGAGTCTTTACAAAAGAGAAAGCAGAGGCGAATAGGTGTCACTTGAATGTCAGTTTAAAGTGATACAAAGTGGAGTGTACAGAACCAGAAATATAATTTATACTATCACTACAACAAATTTATACCCCTACAACCACCACAATAACCATTACAGCATTGTAAAAACAATGTATTTTGAAAGATCAAGAACTCTGGTCAGCATAGTGGTTAACTGTGATTCCAGAGCACTGGTGATTTAGAATGTTCTCTACCTTTTCATAGAGAAGGGATAGATAATATATTTAAAGTGAGACATACAGTTTGGACATGTTCAATGTGGTTATTTGCTTTTCTTGACTAAGTATATTTGTTGAAAAGGTTTTGATATTCTTTATTTTGGGGGAGGTAAGAGAGGTAGGAGGAAGGTAGGGGAGAAATCTAGTAATTGAAAAAAATTTTTAAAGAGATTTGATGAAGTGAAATGACTCAAAACAAGAGTTATATTCCAACCCTCTTAAATAGAATGGAAGAATTCCAGAAATTAAAACATTTGGTTTTGTCTCCAGAAGATATTGAACTTACTGGTATCCTAAATAATTTCCCTATATTGCCTGAGACAAGGACCAACCAAGCTTGTGGAACCTAGGTGGCACAACAGAAAGAGTGATGAATCCATAGTCAGGAAAACCTGAGCTCAGATCCTGTTTCAGACATTTGCTAACTGTATGGCTGCAGAGAGTCATTTTACTTCTGTCTGCCTCAGCTTACTCATCTGTAAAATTGGACCTATCTCCCAGGGTTGTGAAAATAAAATGAGATAATATCTTTAAAGTGCTTTGTAAGCTTCAAAACACTACATAAATGATGTTTATTATTATTTTTGCTCCATAAATAACCTAGCTAAAAAGACTATACCATGACTAAGGCAAAGTTTTTGAGCAAACCATAAAAGGGAAAAAAAGGGTTTCAGCAACTGGAAACTATGAGCTGACTACATATACCCTCTAAATTTGAATCAACTTTCTCCTGGACTCTATAAATTTATAGGAGAGTGTGCCAGAGGCTGATAGAAGAATGTATTCTTAGTTTGTTCATATATAACTGTACCTAATAGGTTCTAACTATTTCTTTTAAATTCTTTTAGTTTCTTGTGGTGTCACCTTACTTGTTTGCTATTTCATTTGTTTGGTTTTCTGTTCTTTAAAAAAACAGATTAGTTAAGATCCTATCAATTTCATTAGTTTTTTTTCAAAGAACCAGATTTTAGTTGTATTTATCATTTCTATGGATATCTTCGCAATTTGTCTATTTCTCACCTAATTTTTAATATCTCCTCTTTTGTACTTATTTTGTTTATCCTTCAACTTTCTAAATTTTTAAATGAATAGTCAGTTTATTAATTAATCACTTTTTTATTTTGTTAGTATGTGATTTATAAGGATATGATTCCCCCCTAACCACTTAGCTCCATCACCAAGTTTTTTGTACATAGTTTCATTATCATTTTCTTTTACTTAGTTATTGATTGTTTCATTGATTTGTTCTCTGATCCATTCATTATTTAAGTTACATTTATTGTCTTCATTCCAGTCCATATGTATTGTTTGTGGTCCCTGAAGCAATTGTTATTTTAATTATATATTTAGTCTATAGAGGACTATAGAGAATAAATAAACACTAAAGGTGCATTAACGATTTTTGCCATTTTACATTTGTTTGCCCTGTCTCTGTGCCCTGGTGTATAGTTTTTGTAAAAGTTTTATGTGGTACAGAGAAATATATATTTTCCTTTGTCATTTAAGAAATTCAACAAAAGTTTTCGAACTCCAGGTTTTCCAGAAATTTCTTGAGTTCCACATTTTTCAGACACATGTAAAACTCAGAGGGATGTTAAAGTCTTCTGTCATAATTATATTATTGTCTATGTTTTCTCAAAGTTTGGATGTTTCTTTTATGAATTTAGATGCTAAGGCATTTACAGCATGTTAGTATGTTACTGATATTGGTTGTTTGTAGATCCTTTCAGCATAATTTAGTTCTCTTATTTATTCCTTATTTTAATATTTTGAATGTTTGTTTTAGCTTTGCCAAATAGAACGATGGCAAATCCTCCTCTTTTTTTTTTTTGGATTCACTTGATGAAAATTAGTAAAGTTTTCCCTTCCCTCCCCCAAGAGCCTCAGTTTTATTTTGTTTATGTCTTTGTTTTTAAAGATTTGTTTCTTGTAAGGAATAAATTCCAGGGTTTTGTTTTCTTACCAAGTCTGTCACTCCTTTTCATTTTCTTGGTTTCTTTAATCCATCCACATTTAATGTTATTAGAGTTAAGTTCATATTTTCCCCCATTTCTAAAATAGTGTTTTTCAAGTTATGTTCCCCCCCTCCTGCTATAAGCATAGTATTACGTTTCTTTAGTTGCTTTGTTTTAATTTTTTTTTAAGGTGGCTGTTTTCACAATGACCCTCTTCCCCTCATTTCCATTTGCAAAGCAAAAATAGTTTTGTTTTGGGTTTGCTCACTAATTTCTTTATTGCTCTTGCTTTTATCTACTTACGTAATTCCTCCACTCTTTTCCTCTTAGTTAGTCAAGTAGATTCCTCTTTTCTCTCCTCTAACTAGTCCTATTAATTGGTTTTTAAATTTTATTGTCTGCATGCATTTCCAAAAAAATTTCTCTTTCATTATCCGTTGTCTCTTTCTGCTTATTCTAACTTCTCTTTCTCTAGTGCATGACTCCTATAATTATGTAGTCTCCCCTTTTCTCAATATTCCTCATGAACATAAAGCTTCCAAAGTATCCAGAAAGAATTTCACCCTCTAGGCTCTTTATGTGACTACCATGCAAGGTTCATCCCATTTATTTTCATTATGAGTCACTTCCAGATCAAGGCTGCTTATTGCAATGGTCAGAGAAAATGCTGCACTTTGATAGGACCTGTGCCCCCTCCTACATTCTTGAATATGCAGTCTACCACTGTTCTATATACTCTTCTGATTGGGTTTTTTTATTTCATATTTGCCTAGAAATATCCCTGTGAACGTACTTTTCCAATAAGTGCCAGTTACTCTCAGGGCTTCCAACTTTCCCTTCCCAGTGCAGGAGAAGATTTTAAAAGCATCAACCCCCCCAGGCATCATCCAGTGTAAGATCTTCACCTGCCTTCACTTATCTAGGTCTCTGTCACAACTGACTTTTGAGAGGTGGGAACTGGCCCGAACAGGATGCTGTGCTTTATCTCTCATGCTTGTTGAGCACGGCACAACTTCCTTTGCCCCCCCTTCCCTGTCCCCCAACACATATGGTGTCCTATCACTAAGACACCATAGGGAGAATAGAGTTCTCCCTTTCTTCCTCAATTTTCTCTTCTGGCAACTGCAGTTCAGAGCTTTGCAGCCTTGTTTTGTTGTTGTTGTTGTTGTTTTTTCCGTATACCAGTAGTTCACAGCTTTGCTGCACTGGTGCTTCTGGGTTTCAGTCTCTGGAAGGCTTTTCTCCTGAAAGGTTTGTAGCCAAGCTGGCTGTCTCAGCCTGAGTAAACTTCAGCCTGGAGCTGGGTTCTCTATGGTACTGCAAAGAGGGATGGGAGATTGAAGCATAAGGGTGGGTTTTGTGGTAAACCCTATGTCATGGTTTTGTTTTAGATTAGTGCAGTCTTGCTGTTGGTCATATAGAAGACAAGGAATGCTAAGTGAGCTCAGAGTCAATGGGCTTCATTTCATGGTTTAAAAAAAATTATACCTTCTTTCAGAGTCTTAATGTCCTATAATATAGAAACAGCTGAAGTAGTTTTATATGCTAGGTGCTCCTATGTGCTAAAGATTCAAAGACAAAAATAACACAGTTCCTGCCTTCAAAGAGTTTACAATCTATCAAGGTGGAAGTTTCACTATGTAACAAGAAGTGCCTTTCAATCACACATACACACACATTCCGCACACACCATATCTCACTCACTCTTATTTACTTACCCTGTCACTTTCCCAAATTACAACTGGAGTTACATGGCTCTAATAGTGGTTCTCAACCTTCCTAATGCCCCATGACCCTTTAATACTAATACTTGTATATGGGTGTATCTGCATGTGGGCTGACCCACCTGGAGATGGATAGAGGAAGCAGTGACTGGGGTCCTAAGACCATTGGAAATGTGTATTTTCTGATGGCCTTGGACAACCCCTGTGAACCAACCCCTAAGGGGGTCGCAACCCACAGGTTGAGAGCCAGTGTGCGGAGAGAATTGCTTGAAACTAAATTTCAGGTTTTATTTTTCCAGCATAGAACAATTAGCCAAAATAAGGGGATACACACGCAAGTATGATTTAAAGCATTACCACATAGTGGATGATCCCTCTTTTAAATAGTTCTTATGGAACTGCTTTGCATATTTCTCCTGCACAAAAGACAATTTTGTCCTTCATAGAAATCTTCAAAATATCCTAATGGGCAGGAACCCACTTCATCCCATAGATCTTTTTAATATGTTTAGAAATGTAATCTCCAGATGTTCCAATGCTTCAGAGTAATAGCAACAATTACACACCACACTGAAAACAGTGTAATATGGAAAGCTGTAGAGTTAGTTAATCCCAAAGAGCAATACCTACCTTTTATTTCCACCAAAATTAAAGAAAGTCACTAAGAAAAAAAAAGTCATTAGTTTCATGCCAGGCAGAGATGTTTCTGAAGAGCCATGAGTGGTTGAAGGAGGCAACCCTGAGAGTTTTCTCTATGCTAAACTGACTCTTGTGGAGATGGTGAATGAAGATGCTGAAATTTGTATTCTAAATATTCCTTGTCAACAAAGGAAAAAAAACATTATTTTCCATGATGTTTTTAGGAACAAATAAAGAGAACAAGTGTCTAGAATGCTAGCCTACATATCAGAAAGTCCTGGGTTTAAGTCTTGCTTCTGCCACATACTGGCTATGAGCAGCTGTCCAAGTCACATTATGTTAAGTGCCCCAGGTCCTTCTCTAATAATATGTTGCTAAGCAGGTACTCATCTGCATTGATAGAGGGAGTTTCTTTATCAGTAGTTCACTAAGCCAATGATATCACAAGTTTGAACCAAAAGTAAAAAAAAAACAATTAAAGCAAAATGGTTACATATACCCTGTAATACTAGTAGCTCCTGTATTTATAGTGTTTTAAAGTCCTCAAATATTCTTATGCTGTAGGTATATCAAGTGTTATTATTATCTTGATTTTCCACAAGAGGAAACAAGTTGAAAGGTCATCTATTTGTTACTGTCAAAGGCTGGATTCAAATTCAGACCTCTGCTCTCTTCGAGTCCAGTGTTCTTTGCACCATTATTCTGATGTTAGTTAATTTATACCTCCTCCTATTTTTAAGACCTTTATTTCTGTTGATATAAAGGAGTGTTGTATTCTTTCTTCATTCTTCGGTGTACCCCTCAAGTCTTACACTTGACTTAAAAAAATTAACTGTATAATATTCAGTTATATGTGGTATGGTTAGATTCCAATTTATATGAAAAAAAATGTATGGTTCTTAGTAGACCTCAAGCTTAATATGAATCAAGCTTATAAAATGACAGTAAACCTACCTAATTTTAAGTGTTATTTTTAATTTATGAAATAAAACAAGGAATCCTAGGGGGTGGAGCCAGGATCTTAGGGGGGTGGAGCCAAGATGGCAGCATAGAAGCAACAAGGTCCCCAGCTCAAACACCGCAACCCTAAACACCCAGAAAATTATGAGCCCAGAAAAAGTCTAGGACTCTCAGACTCACACAAAATTACAAAGAACACATCTCTTGCTGAAGGCAGCTCGGCAGCAGGGGCTCATCACGGCAGCTGGGAGCGGAGGCTGGAAGAGCCTGAAGCCGAGACCGCAGCCCATTAGTGGGAAGTAGTCTGGCTGAGCTGAGCCAAGCAGGCACCGCAGCCAGTCTGCAGGAGAGATCTACAGCCTCCTGTACCTCCACATTGGCCAAGGTGCGAGGAACAGGGATGGGAGAGGGGCAGCTCACACCCAGCCGAGCAGAGACCGGGCCAGCCCAAAACCGGGTGGCCATGCTAGGTCCCAGGGTGGCCTGGAGGACTGAGCATCCCAAGCCTCTACTTCAAAGAAAATCTAAAGCACCTGTCTAAGGGGATCTTTATTTTTTTTATTCTTTTTTTAAATTTGTTTTCTTGTTTACATTATTCATTTTCATTACATTTTTGCATTATAAATTTTCTCCCCATCTTGCCCCTGCCCCAACCCTAAAACAGCAATCCCACTGTAAAGCCCTTCCCCTGCTCTGCTCTCCTATTTTCTGGTAGCGCAGGAAGGGTCTCCCTATCCCAGCCCCTGTATATCTTAATTCCTAGTTGCAGGTATTACAGAACTTTAAATTCTAGATTCCTTCAGTTCCTCCCTTGTTACCCACACCCACTGGAAGGACACTCACTTCAATACAGGCTGTGGATGTGTGATTATACAGGACATCTTCATAGTGGATATATTGTGGCAGTGATCATCCATTTCTCCTTTCTATACCTCCCCCCCTTGTTCTGTT
>JAQQSW010001567.1:0-17346 GCA_028646575.1 Pseudocheirus occidentalis
GTTGATGTATAGCTAGTAGACATTCTTCCAGTGTCTTGGAAGCATTTGGTGAGGGAGTTTTGCCTGAGCTGTCTTCCTCTCACTCCATGCTTTGGTCTTTTTTTGTCCATAAAAAAGGATTCTAGAGTTTTACTGCTGTTCGTAGCTTGCTTCCTTTTTCTCATGTTGGCCTGTCTATTAATTGCTTGGTTTTTTAGCTCTGTGGAACTCTGCTTCCTGGAGGGAGAAAGCTCTGTCCCAAATCGCTGGGGCCTTCACAGCTGCCGGAGCTCTTAGTGAGGTGCTGCAGCACCACCTCCCAGCCTTGGCTCACTGAAAGAGCACCCCAGGGCCACCACTCAAGACCATGATCCAGATCCAGGCCACTCAACGCAAGAGCCCTTGGCTCTGATGGATCGCGTCAGCCCCCCTACTATCTGCAGGCTGAGGACTCTGAACCAGCCCAGTGGGGGACGCTGTGGCTTTCAGACATTCCTGCTGGTACTGCCGCCTCCAGCTGCCTCCTTGCCCTGGGAGCAGTTTGTCCGGACCTGCTCTTCTCCTCCCCAGTTAGCAAAATCCACTGGCCTTTCTCTTAGCCTTTTTTTCTTCTGGCCTGATAGATGTGGTAATTGTGCCTCCAGTGCAGCTGATGAGCTCTCCTATAGCCACGGTTCCCCGCCTGATGCCCCAGGGCTTGACCTGGCCCAGGTTTCGGCCACGGGTCCCAGACTGCTGCGAAGAGCCCCGCCTGCTGCGCTGCCTGTAGCAACAGATGTGCTTTCTGTCTTTTGGAGAGTTTTGGTGCTTGAAAATCTGTTTAGTGTCCCATTTTTGAGTTTTTTAGCATGTTTGTGTGGGAGCTGTGGTGCTTTGCTGCTTCTATGCCACCATCTTGGCTCCGCCCCCCATGGGTTTTGTTTTTGCATCGTTCTGATGTCTCTTCCCAATTTGTCCTCCACTTCTCTTACTTGATTTCCAAAATCCTTGAGCCCCTCCATGGCCTGTAATCAATTCATGTTGTTCTTGGAGTCTTTTGATGCAAGAGTTCTGACTTCACTGTCTTCCTCCCGCTCCATGCCTTGATCCCTTTTGTCCCTGAAAAAGTTTTTATGGTCTGTTTGTGCTTCCTGTGCTTGCTCATTTTCCCCGGCAATTACTTGACTTTTGAGCTCTTTGCCATAGTACAACTCTGTTTCCAGAATGGAAAGAGCCATGTCCCTAATTGCTGGGGTTTTCACAGCTATCAAAGCCTTTAAGAGGGCACCCCTTCTGTAGCCCATACAACCTCTGGGTCACTGGTAACACAAACCAGGACCAACACCCAAGACCAACTTCCAAATCCAAATAGGTTAAAGCAAGTGTGATTAGCCTCTCAGTGGTCATTTGTTCCTACAATCTGCAGGCCAGGAGCTCTGGAGTCCACCACTGTGCAGCAGGTGCACCATCACAGCACCTCTCATGCTTTTCACCCTGGGATCAGGGGCCAAATTTTGCTCTTTTATCCCCCCCTTCCATTCAAACAGAATTCCACACTGACCTTTCCCTTAGTCTTTGGTGATTATGGGTTGAGAAGTCTAGAAACGACCACAGCTGCAGTTTATTCACTCTCCTGAAGTCTTCTCTGGCCACTGTTGGTTGGTGCTGCCCTGGGGCTACAAACACGCAGCTCATGGGGGACTGTGCTTGGCTCCCAGCATGATGCAATATACCCTTCCTGTCTGCCTGCTGGGCTTCCTTCAGCGGGGGATTTGTTTCTCTCTCTCACGTTTTGGGTTCTGTAGCTCTAAAGTTTGTTTAGAACCATTTTTTACATATATTGGAAGCAATTGGAGTGGGAGCTCAGGCCAGATTTGTGCTTTTACTCCATCATCTTGGCTCTGCTCTGCTTTAGCTTTCTTATCTGTAAAATGAGTTAGAGAAGGAAATAACAACTTTTTCTATTATATTTGCCAAAAAAAAAGAAACACCAAATGAAGTCATGGAGATATGAATTAAATGTCTTTACAATTTGCACTTAGATGAAATTTTTAGCCTGTCTGGAAGTGTGTCTTGGCATATCTTCTAGATTGGAAACTCAGTTATTGCGCAAACTAGGTCTTAACTAGGTTGTTATCAATCCAATTTGAAAATTTTGCCTAGCAGAATGATTTCAAAAATTAAAAAATCCTTATAAAGAAATCTGAGTATTTCCTACCCAAAACTGTACTGTATTCTGTTATATAGAAATTTAAAGACCATACAAAGAAATATAATATCTAGTACAAAATATATTACTTTTTACTTCTATGAGACTGTCACTGGAGAGTTGATGAGTACTTCTATACTCCTATATGTCTTCTACTACTTGCTAGTAAAATTTTCAACATAATGTAAGAGTGGGAAAACACAGTGGGAGAGAAGCAAGCTATCTTGGAAACCCTCTGACTCAAAAATACTTTACAAAAATGTATTCAACAGATATGCTCTTGCCATATGATGTGTTCAGCAGACTACATGGTGAAGAGAAAAAGATTCAGTTAGTATTGTCAAATGTGACAGACGCGTTATCTTCATTCCATCCAACAATGATGCCATATTAATAATGTACAGAGATGCATCTTGTTTGTGTAATATGGTATGCTGTTCCAGAAGGCACTAGAGATTTTGTTTTCTTTTTTTTACAAATGTCATCTCATTCTGTTGCAGAACAATTTAAACGAAAATAACCACAAGAAGAGAGGCAAACATCTGTTCGACCTGGCATGGACTTCAATATGTCTGGCTAGCTTCTCTCTGTAGTTTCTGTAACACTAATGTTAATTTAACTTATCTCCTACCATAGAACACCTGGCATTCATAACCAGTTCTAACAATTATTCCATGTCATTTAAGAGACTTTTTTGGATAAAAATATAGGAAGTAAGCTTCTACAAGGTTATCTCAGTTCCTATAGCCAATATGTTTACTTTTCCTAAAGACATATTGTAGATACATCCACCCACACACATCCAAACATATACTCCCCAAATTTCTTGAAAACTCCATTCCAGTCTCAACTTGAATCATTTTGAGACCTGTCTTTATCTTGGCATTATTGTCAAGCCTTTTCCCCACCTCAAAATATATATTGGATGTTTAATTATGTGTGTCCAGTTTGCTTACTCATGATATACTATAAACTTCTTGAGGGTGAGGATTTTTCATTTTGGTCTTTAAATACCTAGGATGTTGCTCTTTCTCAATTGTTAAGAGGACTAGTGATATTCCTGATGATTTCTTGACTTGCATGTGCATGGGGTTTAGATGAGATAGAGTTACACAAAGTCCTCAGCCTCATTCTCTCTTCTTGAATCATTTTAAATACAGTTGCAAAACAAACAAACAAATAAACAAAAAAGAAATGTGTCAAGAAGATTGGCAATGGTCCCTGATGCAGTGGATGAGGCTGATGTCATTGATTCCTTGATAGAGCTTTAAGTGCTCCACAGCTCTTACTTCAGTCATTTTCATGGCTATTGGAACAAAATTTTCTCATCTGCTTACTTTTCAAAGTGAAGCCTTTACATACTTGGGGTAGACATCCTTCTAACTCACTGACTAGTTAGAGACCTGTCCATTTACCCACAACCTGGTTCAGCCTGTCTGAAAATATTGTTTACTAGAATGTAGTTTCTGCACATGATAACGCTTTTTAGAACCACAGATGATAGTTGAGTAAACTGGTGAACCAAAGGTCAATGAGCAGTCCTGAAGAGGGCTCATAAAGCCCTCACAGCAAAACATATATCCTCAAATACCCAATGATGTAGTACAATGTTACAAAGAGCTAGAATCTCAAAAAATGGAACTTAAAATAAAAAGGTATTATCTATCTCCATGCAACTGAACATGAGAAGAGCACGGAAAATAAGATTATGATCACCTATTTCATAATTTTTACTTTCCTTTATAAGTATATCATACATTCAACATCCTTAATTTAAAATTATCCTACTTGTCTGACCTTATTTTTCAATTTCCTTCTGTCATTTTCTGGGCACTTTTGAATATATGTTAAAATGTATTATATACATATTATATAATGTGGTACATATTGAATACTATATGTAATATGCTCACACATTCATATACAAACATTCATATAAGAAAAATGTCATGTGGTGCATCTAAATACCAAATGTATAAGGTAGACAAATATTCATTTTCTCACTTATGAGATTTAATCTAGACATGGGTATGATTTCCATAGCCACACTTCATCAAATAAATTATTATACAACTTATACTCAGGATCTTGTTAAGGATTTGTCTATACCTTTCAGTAATTATCCTAAGATAGAATTTCTATTGTCACAATTTCTTTACTAGGAAAACATACATATGAACATATTAAAGATTTGTGATGATTGCACATCTTCAGCTCATCTTTCAGGATTTAAATGTCTTACATGAAATATGAAGGGCACATTTTGATTAACAAAGGCTCATTTTTGACATGCATAGCCTAGAACATTTTAGGCCTTATTTTTCTCATTGGCTTTTTTCACACACTGAGATGAACTAAAAATCATTATCTAACATACCTTGAAATAAAATCCTAACCTCCACTTATGGCATATGAAGGTGAAGTAAAACAGAACAATATTTTTTTAACTTAAAAATTAAAGGGATAGAAAGTGTTCCCTCTTAGTTCATATGAAGTAGTGATCCTCCCATCTTATTCATATGCACAATATCTATAAATTTAAATACTGAATACTCTATGAGAGTGTTTGTGATTTTTCTCCTCATATCTATTCTCCATTTTATATGCTTGGTTTTCTATAAATTATTTTCTCAGAAGGCAATGACCATTAGAATACTCTTCCCATCTTTATTGTTCTTAGATCTCATGGTATTTTTGCTCCAGAAAAGAATGTTAATTATGAGAGATCAACTAAGATGGTAGAGTAGGATCAAGTGATGTACCTCCTATGTCTGCTGTAACAGTAATGATATTTGAAGTTCTTTTTGAATTACTAAGCCAGGAGGTACTTAGCACCTAGTTCAGATCAATCCTCTGTTAAAGAAACAGAAAATATGAACTACTGTTTCTTGTTGCTGATGTAACAGGAAACAGCTGAACAGGGAGGGGTCAATACTGTTAATGAGGAAAAATCCAGAGATGGAGAGTCAGAATTTTGGGGGACAAACATCTGGAGGCAGAAGCTGCTGCTACTAGAGAAAGAGAGAATTTCTCTCAGCAGCATTTGGAGGCCGGAATGCTACTTCTGGACTGAGAATTGAGAAGAAAAATGAGAATTGGTAACTGAGACAGACCTTCTTGGAGTGAACTCCATGGAGGCAAAAGTTGCTTCCACCAGAAAGGCTGAAGAGGAAAGCCTCCCCCAGGTTGAAAAGAATTATTTTGATTTTGAAAACCTGGATGGAGTGATTTTGATTCGGGGAAACAGCTGAAACTTCTGATGAGTCTGAGGGACAGCCAGAGTTGACAAAAGACTGAGGAAGCATGACTGTGATACTGGTACTTTGCATGAGCCTGTTTGTGGTTTTCTTCAGCCTTGAAAACCACAGAAATTTGGGACACAGTTCTCTCCATTCTGAAAGGAGAGTTCTATTGTGGCAAAGAACTCAGAAGTCAAGCAATTGGCTAGCAAGTTGAGCAAACAGAGGAAACACAATAAGAATATAGGATTGTTGTTTTTTGGGGGGGGGAACAGGAGGGGAGAAAGAGGATCAATAAGTGGAACCAGAAAAGAGTACAAAGTAAAAACTGCTACCTCAAAAGTCTGCACAAAAAATATGTCCTGGTTGTAGGCCATGGAGGAATGCAAGAAGAATTTTGAAAATCAAGTAATAGAAATGGAGGAAAAAAATGTGAAGAGGAATGAAAATGACACAAGAAAATCATAAAAAGTGAGTCAACAGCCTGACTGAAGTAAATAACACTTTAAAAAAAGTAGAGTAGCTCAAATGGCAAAAGAGGCTTGCAGAGTCAATAAGGAGAAGAAAGCCTTAAAAAGCCAAATAGGAGGTGGATATGTATGCAGTGAATTGAGCACTGGCCCTGGAGTCAGGAGAACATGAGTTCGAATGCAGACTCAGACACTTAAAACTAGCCAGCCACGTGACCTTGGGCAAGTCAATTAACCCCATTTAACCTGCCATCTCCCCTCTAAAAAAAAGAAAGAAAATGGAAATGAACAAATGGAAAAGGAATTTCAAAAACTCACTGAAGAGAATAATTCCATCAAAATTAGATTGGAGCAAATGGAAGCTAATGACCTTATGAGAAATCATGATTCTAAAAAACTGACCCAAACAAATAAAAAATTAGAAAGCAATGTGAAATACCACATTGGAACAACCATTGACCTGGAAAATAGATCCAGAAGAGATAATTTAAAAAAAATTGGACTCTGTGAAAGCCATGATAAAAAAAAGAGAGTCTAGAAATCATCCTTAAAGAATTCTCAAGGAAAGTTGCCATGATATTCAAGAACCAGAGGGCAAAAGAGAAATTGAAAAAAATTCACTGATTGCCTCTTGAAAAAGATCCCCAAAAGAAAACTCCTAGGAATACTATTGCCAAATTTCAGAGTTCCCAAATCAAGGAGAAAATATTACAAGCAGCCAGGAAGAAATAATGTAAGTATTGTGGAAACACAATCAGGACAAGACAAGATCAAGCACCTTCTAAATTGAGGGATCAAAAGACTTAGAATATGTTAGTCTGGGGGTCAAAGGAGCTATGATTAAAACCAAGAATGACCTAACAAGAAAAGCTGAGAATAAGACTTTTGGGGGAAATAGGGTAATTCAATGAAATATAGGACTTCCAAGCATTTTTGATGAAAAAAAAACAACTGAAGAGAAAATTTGACTTTCCAATTAAAGAAGCAAGAGAAACACAAGAAGGTAAGCAGAAAAAGGGGAGCATCCATCCATACATACATGTGTAGGAGGGTGTATGCATATATATGTGTGTGTGTGTGTGTGTGTGTGTGTGTCTGTGTCTGTGTCTGTTTCTGTGTCTGTGTGTATGTGTGTGTATATATATACATATTGATATAAATATCTATATCTATCTATATACATATATGCATATGCACATATATATTTGGACTATATATATTTGACAATATATATGACTTATATATATGGCGTATATATGACATATATAGAGACTTATAAGTATGTAAGTATATATACGTATATAAGTATATAACAACATCAGTTGAATATGAAGAGACAATATCTACAAAGTAAAATTAATAGTTGAGAGAGGAATATACAGGGAGATTGAGAAAGGGAGAGATAGGATAGGGTAAATTATTTCCTATAAAAGAGGCAAGAGAAAACTATAACTATGGAGGGGAAGAGCAGAAAGATGAAAGGGATTGAGTCAGTGTTACTCTCATTGATTTTAACTTAAGGAGAGGGAATAACAAACATACTCAATTGGGTATCCAACCATGCAGGAAACTGGGGAAGAAGGGGATAATAAGGGGCATGACAGAAAGGAGGACAGATTGAGGGAGACGGTAGTTAGAAGCATATACTTTAGAAAAGGGACAAGGTCAGAAGCAGAGTCAGGATGGCAGTTTAGAAGCAAGATAACTCTGTGGCTCCCCCCATAACTACCCCAAATACATATAAAATATGATTGTAAACAAATTTTAGAGCTCCAGTAGTGACAAATTACAGAGTACAAAGCTCCTGCTTAAGGTAGCCTGGCAGGCTGATGGGAAGGGTTTCGTTGCAGCATACTGGGAGCCCAGAACAACACCTCATTAACCTGCAGCTGGAGCCATAGGGAGGCCAGAACAAGCTGTGGATGGAGCTTCCAGGAGAGTGGATCTCCAACAACTGTGGTGGTTTCCAGAATTATCAACCCATAAGAAACAAGGACTAAGTGAAAAGTCAGTGGAATTCTACTAAATTTGGGGGAGAGAGTCTGGCAGTCTGCCTCCAGGGTGAGAAGTAGCAGTTGTTGCCATGTGGCTGCTTCAGAGTGCCAGACCTGCAGATTAGAGGGGGGCCAAGCAATGATTCAGAGGCTAAGTACTCTTCCCTTAACCACCCTGGATCGTGGATAATGGTCTTGGGTGGTGGTCCTGAGGTGTGTAATCAGTGAGCCAAAGCTAGTGCAGGCTGCAGAGATAGTGGCCTCTTAATAACCTTGGCAGCTGCAAAAACCCCAGCAATTTGAGAAAATCCATTCCCTCTGGAAGCAGAGTTCTACTGAGCCCAAACGTCAAGTAATTGACTGGCAACATCAGCAGGCAAAGGAAGCAAAGCAAACACAGCAATCCAAATTTAGATTCCTTTTGGGGGGACAAAAAGGATCAAACCATGGAACAGGAGGAAGACAATGCAGACAGAATTCCAAGAAAAATGTAGACTTGAGGGGAGTGGACATATACATACATACAGATATATACATATACATATATATGTATATGTGTGTATATGAATATTTATATATATACATAAACATATTTATATATGAACATATATTTATATATAAATATACTTATATTTATATACGCAAACATATTTGTGTATATGCATGTATGTATATTATTATTATTATTGCTAACTACATGCAACTGGGAATTAAGATATACAGGCCCTGGTGTAGGGAGACCCATCTTGCCCTACTGGAAAGTCAGAGGAACAATGGGGAAGGATATAGGAGAGAGCAGATTAGGGGAGGGTTTATACAGTGTGATAGGGCTGTTTTGGAGTACTGAGTGGGGGAAAGATGGGGAGAGAATTTGTAACGCAAAATCTCTTTGAAATGAATGATGTTAACAATAAAATAAGTTAATAAAAAAGGAAAAAAAGAAAATAAATTACTGCAATTAAAAAAAAAGAAAAATATAAATTAATTACAATCCATAGAGGAGTTTAAGAAGGATTTTGAAAACCAAATAAGAGAAGTGGAGGAAAAATTTGAAAGAGAAATGAGAATGATGCAAGAAAATCATGAAAAAGAGTCAACAACCTGACTGAATAAAATAGCACCTTAAAAAACAGTTGAACTCAAATGGCAAAAGAGGCCCAAAAAGCCAATGAGGAGAAGAATGCCTTCAAAATTCGAATTTGCCAGATGAAAAAAGAATCTCAAAAGCTTTCTGAAGAGAATAATTCCTTCAGAATTAGAGTGGAGCAAATGGAAGCAAATGTCTTCATGAGAAAATAAAATACTTTAAACAAATCCAAAGAAATGAAAAAAGCAAAGGCAATGTGAAATAAACCACTGACTAAGAAAATAGATCCAAGAGTTAAAAATAATTGGACTACCTGAAAGCCATGATCAAAAAAAAAGAACGTAGAAAGCATCCTTCAAGAAATTCTCAAGGATATTTTAGAATGAGAGAGCAAAATAGAACTTGAAAGTATTCACCAATCACCTCTTGAAAAAGATGTCAAAAAGAAAACTCATAGGAATGTTATTGCAAGGTTCCAGATTTCCCAGATCAAAGAGAAAATATTACAAGTTGTTCAGAAGAAAGAATTTGAATACTGTGGAAACACAATCAGGATAACCCAGGATATAGCAATTTTGACATTAAGGAATCAAAGGGCTTGGAATGTTATATTCCAGACACCAAGGGTGCTGGATTAAAACCAATAATGACCTACCCAGCAAAACTGAGTATAGTGTTCCAGGTGAAAATATAATCATTCAATGAGGTGGAGGATTTCCAATCATTCTTGATGAAAAAAACCAGAACTGAATAGAAAGTACGATATTCAGATACAAGAAGCATGAGAAGGTAAACATGGAAAAGAATTCATAAGAAATTTATCAAAGTTGAACTGTTAAAATGCCAACATGGAAAAATGATACTTGTAACTTGTTAAACTTTTCTCAGTATGAGGATAGTTGAAGGGAATACAAATGCCTGTGTCTATGTATGCATGTATGTATAAAATATACATGTGTCTATTTAGGAGTCTAAATATGCATATGAATACATATGTGTATATATATATGTGTGTGTGTATATGTGTGTATGTAAGTATGTATGTATATATGTGAGTACATAGACAGAGGGCACAGGATCAATTGAATAGGATGGTATAATCTTTTAAAAGGAAATTAAGAGGTTGGTGAGGAATAGTATGACAGGTGACAGGGAGAGACAGAATGGGGTTAATCGCCTCATATAGAAGAGGCAAGGGTTAACTGTTACAATGGAGGGGAAGAACAGGAAAGCAAGAGGGAATGGGTTAACCTTACTCACGTAGAATTTTGCTTAGGGAAGAAATGATATACACTCTAATTTCGGTATCTTGCCCTACAAGAGAGTATAGGAGGATTGGATGAGAGGGGGGAAGATGGAAGCATAGCAGGTTGTGTGGGAAGGGTTGTTAGAAGCACACCCTTTTGTAAAGGGTCAGGGAAAAAGTATAGAATAGAACAAGTGAGAAGCAGGAGGGAAATATAGTGAGTCTTCTGCAATATGTCCATTGTGGAGATGTTCTACTTAACTGCACATGTATGGCCTGTATTGAATTGCTTCTTTCCAGTGGGGGTGGGTGACGAGGGAGGTAAGGAAAGAATCTAGAATTTAAAGTTCTAAAATTAAATGTTGATATATTTTTATGTGTATGTGTGTGTTTGTGTGTATGTATACATATATACACACATACATGTATATGTGTATATATGTACATATATACATATATGTATATACACACACACACATATATGATTTATGTGCAACTGGGAAATAAGATTTACTCTTACTGGGATAGGGAGATCCATCTTGCCCTACCAGAAAGTCAGAGGGGTGATTGGGGAGGATATAGGTGAGAGTAGATTGGTGGAGGGGGTATATAGTAGGATGGCTGTTTTGGGATGGCGGGTGGGGGAAAAACAGGGAGAAAATTTGGAACTAAAAATCTCATGAGAATGAATGATGTAAATTAAAAATAAACAAAAGTTTTAAAAAAGAAAAGAGACAGGGTCAAAGTAGAAAATAGAATAAGTGGAGGGAGGGATAGGATGGAGGGAAATATAGTCTTTTGCAATGTAATGACTATGGTAATGTTTGCATACCTTCTCATGTACAAACTATACAGATTTTCTTTTCTTCACATTGGAGGTGGTTGAGGATGAAAGAAGGGAATGAATCTGGAAATCAAAATTATTAAAACCAACTTAAAAAGATGTTTTCTACATGTAACTGGGAAATAAGATATTCAGGCACTGGGGTATAGAAATTTATCTTGCTCTACTAGAAATATAGGGGGCATGGGGGAAGATATGAGAGAACATATTAGGACAATGAATATTCAATAGGCTCATGTATCAGCAAGCACCCTAGTATACCCAGGGTGGCTGCTTGCACAGGTTCTTAGATCTGCTTTTCTAAAGGAAAGAAACTCAAAATGGGTTAGCAGTCTCACACTAATCAATCAAACACATATCATTTACCTATTTCAGAGGGAATAGTCAGCACCCTGATTTTCTGAGAACGCAAACAGAAGTTATAAGTGAAATTACAAGCACTCAAAGACACAGATCAGCAGACAAGCTTGCAACTGTCTGACCGTCACATCCATACCTATTCAGTTACCAGAGAGAGAAGTACCAACATCTCGGACTTTCAAAGCTGGGGGACTCAATGGCTTCCCAGAGTCTCATCTAGCCAAATCATGCAACTCTTTTCAAAGCAAGTCCCAAAGCAAAACCTCACATCAGGGTGTGTATATATAGCCTTCTCCTGGGACAGAGAATGTCACAGCCCTCTTTACCCACTGCCCAATCACAAAACAAAAAGACAAAGGCATTTCCAAAAAAAAAAGCATCCTGCCACAGGCTTCACATGACCACATTCAGCCTATTAGGGGGCAGAGTATACTTTCAAATCAGGGAAGATTCTCAGAGCCACTTAAGCCACTTAAGCTTAAGTCTATGGATAGAGAAGATCTTCAGTATCATAACAGCTCAGTATCATGGGCTGGGTGGTAGGGGAGGAAATGTATCCAGCACAGATAAATAACCTAGCAACCAGTTGAATAAAAAGAAAGAGATGGGGATGTATTTTGTAGTCTGTTTATTACAGAACCATTTCATACAGAGCCAAAGATACAAGGAACTTACAATGTTTATATTCCCTTAGCAGACATTCTTATGTAACCAGAATGCAAGGACCCTGCTTTGGTCTCCACCACCCCCTACCCTAGCCCAAGGCTAATAATTCATTAAGACTTCATCCTAGGACAATATCCAGAGGCACAAACAAAGAGGGAGCCACAAACAAGACTCGGTAATTAACTACCCTGAATTTTCCTTAGTTATTCATAGGATAATATTTCATATTTCATAGAATGAAAGCATTCATCCAACAAGATTATATTCCTCCTGCATATCTGCCTATTGACCTCACAGAAGAGGGGAGCACTTCCTTAATGGGGCCAGGAGACCCCTGAAACTCTAGTCTACTTCAGGGTGGATCAGGGAAAATTTGCAACTTATAATTTTGTGGAAATGAACTGTGAAAATGAAAAAAATATTAATTAGTTAATAAAAAAGAAAAAAATGAAATAAACAAAAAAACTCACTTTCATTCCATGAGATTGCATTGTATGCAGAAGAAATAATATGTACACATACATTTATTTTTGGTATATGTTCAAAGTAAATACAACATAAATAACAGAATCAATAAAAATTCTTAAACTCAATTTTAACTCAAGGAAATGGCTCCACATTTTCCTTCACCTATTAGATAGATAGATAGATAGATAGATAGATAGATAGATAGATAGATAGATAGATAGATAGATATAGATATATAGATACAGATAAAACAATGTTGACAAGTCATTTGATAAACATTTATTTAACTTCCACCATCTTTCTCATTTATGAGAATTTTCTTCTTTGTTGGCATTCCATGTACTGCCTCTGAACTTTAGTATTAATTTTAATCACTTTCTTATTACTTTATAAGAATGTCATACACAGCCACTTTTAAATAGCTTCTGAAAACATGGAAAGTATTCTTCATTGTAATAATCATGATGAGTTAAGTTCTATTCTCTTCTACTCTTCATAAAAGTGTAGTTTGTCAAGTATCAACTTTGAAACATCTTTTTAGCTCAATTTTTGTTATATTGTTATGTCTTACCCCTTCTTTTTCCTTATATTTTTATTCACTCATTTTTGTTTGTTTTTGGTACCTTTTCCTTCTGTGCCTCATTCTTAGAAATATCTATTCATTAAGGGATCAATGTTTTGTCATAGGAGTTTCTATATAACATATATCAAAAGGTACAGGACTACACTTGACCATACCATAATAAGACTGTTACTGCTTCTAAATTCTAGATATGCCATTGTTGATTCTAATGACTAATTCATTTGGATTCTATCTAATTCTGAGGATTTATTCAACACTTCCTTTGGAGTTGAGATGAAGTTCCATAAAGAACAACCCTTCCTTAATGAAGTTGATATTCTTTTGTGCTAATTTCCTTTAAACAAATCCCATTATTAAATCTTTGTCACTTGCTACAACTTATGACTCTCTCATTGAGAGAGTCATAAAAATGACTCTCAGTTGCTTTTTTTTAAATTTTAACTTTGCTCATTCATTTCTCCTTTCCTGGATGGAACTGTTTTAATCCTACCATCCTAATGGTAGTCTTTCAGTTTTTGTCCTTTTTATCCATAGTGTCCCACTATTGTTCAGAGGATAACAAACTTATTATTAGTCCTATGCTGATCCATAAGTTCCCCCCTATCTCTTGTGTCCATTCTACATTCTTGATTGATTCTTGTTGCCTTAAATCCCACAAAATGTGTGTTAATTCACATGGAACATGAGACGTAATACACAGAATATTGAATTAGGTTTTTCCCCCGCCACACCTATTCAATGTTCTTCTCATCCCCCCACCCCCTAGCATAAATCAAATGATTCTATTTACAAGAAATCTAATTTTTTTATTGATGGTCAGTTTCACATTTGCATGACTTATTACATTGGGTTACATCTTCAGCTCCTTTAATTTTTGGAATATCCTATGCCTTTCTCTATTATTTTTTCTGGTTACAGAGTAACCCTTAGGTATTTGGATCACTGGTCTTTCATCACTAAAAGGTTTTTTTCTGGACTTCTTACATTTTATCATTTAGTACTGAAAATATTTTACATGCTTTGTCATTTCAAATGCCGGGTTTTACTCTGGCATCAAATTACGGATTCAAACAACTAGAATTATGTTTTATATATATATAAAACAATGTTCTGAAGAGTTTGCTTATATTATTTCTAGCAATGTGATATTCTGTTTTTCAGAACATCATTTGGGAATCTTTTGGTTATTTGATCATTTTTTGTATCCTGTCTTCAGTCAATCACTTTGATTCTATGTTCTTTTTGCCCCAAGTGTTTGACCTTTTCCTTTTATTCTGCATTAATTTCTTCAACTTCAGTTGTATATTTCAATTTCAAATTTGTTGATTTCTTTTTCAGATTCTGTATTTAAAAAAATTATCTATAAGTTTTCTACTTTGTTCATCAATTTCATTAATTTTATTTTGAGACCTCTGATTTTAGACATTTTGGCATCTTCTTACAGTTTTATTCCTTCTAATAACTATTCTGTCATTCCAAGATTTTGGGGGAAGGACACAAAATCTTCTTTTTTTCCTTATGAATATGTATGTGCTTCCATTTGACAAATTTTCAAATATAATGAAAACACACAAATAAAATTATAAGTACATATATTAGTATTTTTGAAGATATTAAGAATATGTTAATGCTTAAATATCAATACAGATGATCTTGGTATTTGATGCTTTATTAAAATATTTTTATTATATATATGTTATATATATATATGTTATATATATTATAAAAATCTTTATTAAAAGATTTTTAGTGATTGAAAAACCTACTATATATAAGTAACTATGCATACACACATATAAGCCTTAATGTGATTCACATGAATACATGTATATGCTCTATGTATATCATATACGTGCATACATATATACTAGCACGTATAATAGTAATGTAATTTGATCCTCTTGTATTGGAAAAGTGAACAGTTGTTTAGTACTTAGTAATCAATCAAGCCTCTGTTAAAGAAACAGAAGGTATGAACCCCTGTTGCTGAAGTAATAGGAAGGAGTTGAAACAGGAAGCGGCTGAAACAGTAAGCTAAGACCATGTGTATATAATGAGAAGCACCTGCTGGGTGAGACAGATCTTCTTGGAGCCAGGCTCTGGAGTCTGAGGAAGAGGGGCCCAGGCTGGAGAGAATGGTTTTTATTTGGAGTACCTGGATGAAGTGATTTTGATTCTGTGAACCAGCTAGAGCTTCTGTGGGGAGCTACTAGCTTCTTCTGGGAGCTGCTGAAGACTGAGGAAGCATGACTGTGATACTGGTACTTTGCATGAACCCATTTGTGGCTTTGTTAAGATCAACTTCCTGGGAATAGAGTCTCTGAAGGAATTAAAATGGACTGGACACTGTGAGTTTCAATGTGGAACAGGAACAGCATGGAGAGCTGGACAAGGACCTGGGAGCTGTCTGTCATTGAACCCAGGTGACAGTTTTGTGATTCTAGATAGGAGCTGGGATCATGGAAGGGGATCTAGGGGATCTGAGAGTCTACCTTGAGTCAAGGTGAAAAAAAGACTTTAATTGGATACTGTGTACTGACTGAGAAGATTGTAACTTATTTGTGACTGAGGGGTAGATGGCCTGTGTGTTTCACATTAGCCCTTATGAGAGTAATGAGTAGTAACTGATATTGTAACTTAGTGCGCCCCATGAGTGACAGTCTTTGACTGTTATATTATATGATCCGTAAGGAGGCAAACATCCTTAAGGATGATTGAATGATTGAGTTGATTGAATGATTGAGGTACTAAGTGGTAGACTGACTAAATGATTATACTTTATTCAAAACTGTGTGACCTCTGTGATGAAAACTATATGGCCATTTTCTGTCATAAGTTGTTGTGAATGCTGTACTTTGATTGTCTGTGTTAAGTTGTAACATTGTGAATGCTACACTTGGATTTACTGTGAATGATTTGCTCTGACTTGTAACTGATTAGAGTGTTCACTATGCTATGCAATCAGAACCTTAAAAGCTGTTTACAGTAGTGTTCTTCTAGAAAGCTGCTTGTGTTTGGCTTTATGGTATGTATGTATCTTCATTTTATTTATGTGCAAATTCACATATATTTTATGTATAGGTGTATAGATTCATATACCCATCTATACATTTATATACTTGCAGATATGCATCAACATGTTTGTCTATATGTTTACATAGTTTAAGTATGTATGTATGTTTATCATTACATTGAATAACTTGTTTATCATTGTGTCATATATCCATTTAATTTATATATATGTATGTATGTATGTATTATGTCTGTATGTCTCTCTGTATGTATGTATGTACATATATGTATCTATATATAAATGGCAAATGCAACTTGTGTGATCCAGTGAATGATGAACCAAGAAATAGTTCACTATGAAAAAATGAGTGGAAATCTGGATGAAACAATTACTATGTGAAACTAGGAAAGTCATAAGCTCTTTCTCTTTTGGTTTCTTCATTTAAAAAATGAAAATAATAGCAGCACTTACGTCATGGCATTCTTGTGAGGATTTAAAAAGTTGAAAGCACATTAAAGTGTTGCATAAATGTATAAAGGCCTCCTAACTAGATGTGTGAAGTAAAAAAAATATAACACTCGATAAGTACTAATTACATAGATAATTGATGCAATGTTTGAAAAACAGACTTCTATAAACGAGCAGGAATTTATATACTCTATATAGTAAAATACATTCTTTAATAAAAAGATAATTGTTCCAGTTCACAATCTATAATGTAAACAAATAAGTAGGCACCTGAAATCATGTCCCCTAGCTCTGTACCCACTGTCCTTCTAGGACAACTATGATGTTACTCTTTATTTTGATGGCAATGTTTAGAGAACTTTCATTTTGTTCTCAGTAAAACAACTTTCCAAACTAGTTTCTCTAGTTGTATAGTGATAAAATAATCAGTCTTACATTCTTATACTTTTTTTTTACTTTAATTTATTTTCTTGGTTACATCATTCATTTCCACAAGGTTTTGAGTTACAAATTTTCTTCCCTTTTTGTCCCTACCCCCCAGCCCAGAACATTGATCCCACTGTAAGACCCCTCCCACAATCTGTTCCCTTTTATGCCCTCCTCCAACACCTCTCTAGCTTTCTAGCAGGGCAGGGAGCTCCTCCCTGCCCCTGTCCCTGTATGTATTATTTCCCAGTTGCATTTAATTGTATGGCTTTAAATACTGGATTCTAGCAATTCCTCCCCTGTCACCCACTCCCA
>JAQQSW010001568.1:0-17341 GCA_028646575.1 Pseudocheirus occidentalis
GTTTCCAGATCATATAATATTATTCCTACTCCGATCTGGGATGAGAGGAGTCAATAGAAAAACTCCAAGGCTTTAACAAAATTTTCTCATATGTTTTAGGTATATTCAACTTTCCTTAAAATTCTAGGGTGGTCATAACCAAAAATTACAAGAAAATGCATTTTACAGATCTCCAAATTTCAATATTTCAAAAATCTTACAACACTCAGGTCACAGTGTCCCATCCCTACTCTTCTATTATTTTGACAATATAGTTTCAGATTTTAACAACATTTAGGAATTTATCCTGGTGTCTTTGCATTATGCCTAACTTTCCACTGAATTGCAATATACCACAAAGATTTACCCTGACCCACATACATAAATGAATTACCATTCTAAATTTCCAATTTGTACTACGACCCAATTATTGTAAATGCATTCTTAACCAATTTTAAGAGACTGATTTCTCAGTAAGGCTCCTTCAGAGGCTTGAAGAAGCAACCAGCACCTTTCCCCCTTCCCTTCAGCATTTACTTGCAAATTCCTCTCTGCAACCCTGCCTACTCCACCACAGCCGGCCTTTCAGACTCTTTTAGACCACGTCCATTCCAGCACTTACAACGCATTCCTGGGTATGGGGAGGGGTCAGCTTCAGGGGATGACTCCCAGAGAAAATCTTGGAGAGCAACGCACACACACATAAAACAACCATGAACAAAATCTAACACTCAACAATCAGAAAACAGCACAGTTTCCCAGAGAGCATTCCACGAACTGCTTCCCAAGGGGACATGAAAACAGAACACAAAATTCACAAGACACCAAGCATAGAAACATAGGACACAGGACCCAGGATACAGGATACAGGCTCCAATCCCCCAGTGTCCCTGGGTGGAGCAGTGAGGGCGAGTTTATGCTGTGTCCTGCCCCGCACTCTCACAACAGAGGAGTACTCATCAGGACAGGATGCCTCGGAAATAATTTGGACACTCTCGTGGAGTCCCCGGAGGTCCTGGAGCCAGAGGGATCGATCAAAAGATGATCCAGCGGCCACCCCTCTCAGTCCGGATGCCTCTGGGCCCACCCAAGAGATGCGTGGTCTGGTCAGGAGTTACAGAGCCAAAGGCTGATCTCAATGGGAACCTCCAAGTGTTCTGGACACTGAGAAATTAATCAGAGACCGAGACCAATAGTCAACTCAGGAGGCATCAGTTTATTGCTGGCCAGCAGCATCCCAGGAACAAGTCCCTGGATCTGCCCTGAGCCTTGGTTTAAGCAGTTTATATAGTAACAAATTCTTACAATATGACAGTTGAAAGGGGTTAAAATAAAACCACTGTGTGTATTTGGCTGGGGGAAAGAGCACTCTGGAAAGCCTCCCTCCCCTTTTTACTGGAATGCAGGTGAAGGATGGCATTGCATGCGAGACAGAGAGGAGCCCAAAAGCAAATTGCCTTCCCTTTAGGAATCTCAATCTTATCTTATCAGAACACAGAGGCAGGTGAAGGAGACCACACAGGAGATTTCACTAATTTCAGGGTCCAGTTAGCACTCAGGCCTCAAGTCTCAAGGCTGTCCAGCACAAAGTTAAGTGACATGACCAGAATCACACAGCTTGTGAGGACCTGAGGCAAGATCTGAACTTAGGTGCTCAAGGCTCCAAGCCCAGAGATCTGCCTACTTGGCCACGCTGCCTCTCCTTTGCCCAGGATCACACGGCTAGTTTCTAAAATCATACATCTGGAGAAGGAAGGAATCAGAGCTTGCCTAGTTCAGTCTCCTTTTTTATTTATTTAATGAGAGAACTGAGTCCCAGAGAAAGTTTAATGATTTACCAAAGGTCATACAGCAAATGAATTAGAAGAAATAGGATTTAAAACCAGGACCACTGATTCCAAACCACTTTTTCTTTCTATTTCAGTTTTCCTATGCCTCTTAGAGGGAGTTACTGCTTGGACTCCTTGAGAGAGTGCTCTAAGCTACAAGCCTGGCCATGACAGAAAGTTATAGTAGAGGGAGCTTTAGGCCAGGAGGATGTGGCAAGGGGCAGTGCTGAAGGGGTCCTCACTCAGTCCTTTGGACCCTGGAAAGGGCTTGTCAATTACCTCTCTAAGCATCTTGGAACTGTGGCCTCAGGGTGGCTTCCTTGCTTTTGGCCAGTGGCCTCCATTGCTGCTCTTGCTAAGGAGATTGATAAACTTTCTCTGAGAAGACCTCAGTGTAGCCCATCAATGGCTGCTGGTCACCTGTGGTGTTTGCCCTGAGGCTGTGAGCTCCTTTGGAGCTAGGAAAGATTTGGCCCCTCCTTCGTGTCTTTGCCTTTCTTTGGGTCAAGAAGCCCGGATCTGGGCACACAGGAGGCTGTTTTTGCATATTTGAGACTGATTGTCTGACCCTCAGGAACTGCCTGTCCCCTGGTGCAGCTGGAGCCTGTACTGTTGTGTGACCTGGTGGCTCCTTGATTATCTGCTCACTTGGTGGGCCTCCCGGGCTTTCTGAAACCAAAAGCTCCTGAGAAGGAGGGTTCTGGCCAAGGAAGAATGGCCCAGGTAGGAGAATGCCTGGCAGGTTCTGGGAAGACCTGAGTTCAAGTGTGACCTCAGGCACCGACCAGTTACATGACCTGTTCAAATCAGTTGGCATTTGCCCCAGTTTCCATGACAGTAAAATCATGATGATATTTATCTTGTGAGGCTGTTGTGAGAACAAAGCAAGGTATCTGTAAAGTACCAAGGAGAGGGGCTGGTGTACAGTAGGGTGGTTGTTGTCCTTGGTTCTGGAAAAGGAACAAAATGACATCACTATGTTGGAATCAAGTTTTAATGTGTCTTACTGTGGCTGGTCAGTCCAATAGGAGCTCAGAATGCTCTACCACAGGTCAGGCACAAATAGTCTATGTGAGCATTTGGCCTGGATTCTGCAAACTGGCACATCTTGCACTTCCCATAAGCTGATTCAGTTCTGCTTTGCTAATAGAGCATGGCCCCTTCTCTGATTTGGGCACGCCATGCTGAGGGTCCAGCCTCAGTGTCTCTCATGTCATACAATCAATCCTAAGGAACTTAAGGGAGACCTTGGGACTGTCCCTGTATCACTCCTTCTGGCCACCATGTGATTGATTGCCCTGTGCGAGTTCTCCACAACAACAGACTGTCTGGCAAGCCTATGTTTTGCATTAGAGCAGCATGGCCAGTCCATGGGAGTTGTGCTCTCACAAGCAGAGTCTGAATGCTGGGCAGTTGAGTTTGAGGAAAGACCTCAGTGTCTGGTACCCTCTCCTGCCAGGGGATCTTCAGAATATTCCTAAGATAATTCAAATGGAAGTCATTCATTGTCCTGGGATTGTGCTGGTAGACTGTCCAGGCTTCAGAGGCATACTACAGTGAGGTCAGCACCATGGCTCTGTAAGACGTTCAGTATGGTACCTGGTCTGATACCTAGTTGATAGGGGAAAAGGTACCTATAAGTTCTGCCGAGGACCATGAGCCAGAATTGATCTGATAATGCAGATAAACATAAACACCAAAGTCACAAGGACATGATAAGTATTATGCCCTTCAGTCAGTGTGTCCTGTTAGTTCTGTGTTTCATGACCCAGATGTTCTGTTGATGCTCTGCTCCTGGACACGAGCTCCATCCTTCCTCTGCACATTTACCCAACTCTTGTGGCATCAGAGGCAGCCATGAAGAATGTGGACTTTTTGTCAAAGGGGCTTGGACGGGGGCGGGGCAGAGGGGGATAAAAGAGGGAAGCACTGAGAATGGGGTAGAGAAGAAGAGAGAAGGAAAAATAAAGTTGTCTGCTGATCACTCAGCCTCCTGGCTCCTGACTGTGCTTTGTAGAACGTGCTGGACATGTCCAGAGTGCACCTGAAGACCAACGGAAAGATGGTGAGGCTGGTTGCCCCCTGACAAATAGATCAGGACAAGTAGCGCCCTGAACTGGGACTTCAGGCACTTCAGAGACCTGAGGGACTTTGGGGACACGAGGGACTTGAAAGGTAGTCAGACCCTGTTGAAAAACAGGAAGACCTAGCAGAGTGCCCCATAGGCAAGGGAAGGCCAGGAGGGAAGATGGGGAATGTACCCATAATTAAGCCAGAAGAGCCAGGGATCTGGGCAAGACAGTTTTATAAGCAAGAAGTCACATTGCCCCTAAATGACCCCCCTGTTTTTGTTCACAAAGCGCTGTCTCCTCTTGGATGAATTCCACGGGGGTAGATATTCATAAAAGGGGTGTGGTAGGAGAACAAATGGCTAGTTATGAGCAAACCACCCCTGGGTTCCTAGAAAACAAAGATTTCATGCTTTATGGGCTGGTTAAAGCAGCTTTTTCTGGCCTTGACCGACCCAATTGGAGTTTTTAGCTGAATGCCAAACTGAAAGTTGGTGGATAGTCAGGATCCCCCTTGGCCATCTCCCCTGCGTCCTCCGGGGGAGTAATTCCTTCTGCCCCAGTGTTTAACCATTTATATCCTGATGTGCAGGAGTTAGAGAAAGAGCTCCATTCCCCGTCCCTCCCCATAGTAGAGAAAAAGATGCTTATAGAAAGGAAACCCAGAGAAAAGTCAGGATTAGAACCAGCAATAGAACAAGCACACTTCCAATGGGATGACATAAGCAGCTGGGGACTTTGCCCTATAATAGAAGTTGATGTTCCTCAAGCCCCTGGAGGCAAGAGGAGGGCTCACATTGCTATAGAATGGAAGAGAATTAAAGATTTAAAGGAAGGCGGGTCATTTTGCAAAACAATGCAGAAAGAACAAGGCACAGGGAAACTGGGTGAGGGTCCCCTCGAGGCCAGCAAACCCAGACTTATCCAGTACAGACTTTGGAGGAAGAGTACAAACAGCTATGGGACAAGAGGTCCCCCTGGGGACCCTTTTCAGTCTCAGGTTCCGGGTTCACTCCCACACCACCATAGAACTGCCAGTAAAAGAAATACCAACTTCCTCCTTGATTTTAGGATGTGCTGATTATGTTCCTGGCATAGTCCACTCTCTCCTTGTTCCAGTGGGTGCTAATACATTAGTCTTTACCAATCCACATTCGGAGGAAGCTTATATAGATAATAATTTTCCCACAGCAGTGTATATCCCCTTGAATCAAGAGACTCCCACTGTGGCTCTCATGCAAATAATAGACCCTCAAAACCCGTGGGTAACACTGTGCCTAAACAAAACAACCCTTTAAGGGGATTTTAGACACGGAGGTAGATCAGATGGTCGTAGCAGAACGTTTCTGGTCCCCTGATTGGCCTCTTGAGCCCGCTTCTGTGGCTGTGCATGCAATAGGAGGGACGCAATTGGCCCTTCAATCAAAAAACTGGCTGGAATGGTCACTAGATGGCAGACAGGGGTTTGTGAAACTCTTAGTTGTTCCTGGCCTTGGCTTGAATCTTTGGGGAAGAGAAGTAATGAAGGGCCTAGACTTAAAACTAACAAATGAGAATTTTTCTTAGGGGCCACTGTCAAGAGGAGCACATGTCCTCCCCAGTATGGAAGGACCAGTGGCCTCTTATTACAGAAAAGCTCCTCACTTTGCAAAGCTTAGCTCAAGAACAGTTAGACCCAGGACACATTGAAGACTCTTTTTCTCCATGGAACTCCCTGGTCTTTGTCATTAAAAAGAAGCCAGGGAAATTCAGGTTTCTCACTGACTTGCGGGGTGTCAGTTCTGTGATGGAACCCATGGGGGCTTTTACAGCCTGGGCTCCCATCCCCTAATGCCATTCTACAGGTTATCATGTGTGGGTGGCTGATAGTAAAGATTGGTTTTTCAACATTCCCTTACACCCAATAGATAGAGAGAAGTTTGTTTTCTAAGTCCCTCGAATCAATGAAACGTTACCAATGGGAGGTTCTGCCTCAAGGCACGGCTAATAGTCCTTCTCTTTGCCAGTGGTTTGTAGCCCAAGCCCTGGAAAAACCTCGCCCCAGGCCAATGTTTGTCAGTTACATGGATGCCATCCTTATAGAGCATCCTGACTGACAGATACTGGCCTCCATAAGTTAATGGGAAAATTACAGGATTTGGGTTTGCAAGTTGCTCCAGAGAAAACACAAATACATTATCCTTTTCACTACTTAAGTTATATGGCACAAGGGGTCACAGTGTCACAAGTACCCCCAAAGACAGATATGGACAAAGTAAAGACTCTGAATGATTTCCAGAAGTTAGTAGGTGCCATTCAGTGGGCACGTGCCGGTGTCTCCATACCATCCCAATGGATGAAACCTTCATATTCTATCTTGAAGGGTGATCCTGCCCTTCAGTCCCCCAGAAAATGGACTACTGACGCCCTACAGTCTATAGAACAAATTTTGGCATTGTGCCACGGCTCCCCCGATCGTGTGAAACAATCTGAAGCTGTAGAAATAACCCTTCTTAAAAATACGTATCATTTTGCAGTCATTCATCAATCTGACTCCATTCTTGAGTGGGTCTTTGGTGTTCGCAGCACGCATACCCTAGAAACATATTTAACTGTGGCCTGCCAGGTACTGTTAGAAGCAGCAAAATGGGCCACTATTCTTTTTGGCAGCCACCTTAATATTCATCGTGAACTTTCTACACAAGAAGTAGATGAGTTGGCCCAGAATTGCATTTATTGTGCAACCTTAACTCAATGGGTTGATATAGGTGGGCCCTCCTCCCTTAATACTAAGTCACTCTTTTTTTTTCTTTTTTGCTTTTTGGAGGGCAATTGAGGTTAAGTGACTTGCCCAAAGTCACATGGCTAGTAAGTGTGTCAAGTATCTGAGCTCGGATTTGAACTCAGGTCCTCCTGACTCCAGGGCCAGTGCTCTACTGACTGCACCACCTAGCCACCCCCCCTAAGTCACTCTTAATTGAATGGCACATACCCCCTAAACCTTTACTTAGTAACACTCCTGTGGTAGGACCCAACGTCTTTACTGACACAACCAAAGACCACACGGCTGCCATATATCACCAGCAAGAACAGAAATTACCCTCCTTAATACCCATATGATTCTACACAAGATCAGACAGTCGTAGCATTATTGCCATAATACAAGCCCTTCACCTTTATCCCGAACCAATCAATATAATTTCTGACAATGTCTAAGCTGTTGGTGTTTTACAAAAAATTCAAACAGCTTCAGTTTTACATGAAAGAACCTCTATCAGTTCTCTTTTGACTCAACTCCAAGAAACACTTTCTCTTTGCTCCTTCCCCTTTTACATATTACATGTCCTCTCTCAAACAGACGGCCAAGGTCCCATTTTTGAGGGCAACCGATAAGTTGATTCAGCAGCATCCACTGGGGTTTCTTACTCTTCATCTGTATCTCGTGCCCAAGCTGCTCACAAAGACTTTCACATGTCAGCTCACTCTCTGGGTCGACTACAAAAGAACAAGTTAGGTGAACTGTGAAGCAGTGCACACGCTGTTTTCCTTTTCACCCCTCTTCTTCAGCTGGGGTTAACCCCCATGGCCAATCTCCCAGTGAATTGTGGCAGATGGATGTTACCCATGTTCAAGGTGTCGCAGTTCACGTTACAGTTGATACATTTTCTGGTTTCCTCATGGCCACAACACAGGATAGTAAACAAGTAAAGCATGCTAAAAACAATCTTTTTCATTGTTTTTCCATGTCTGGCACTTCTTTGGAAATAAAGACTGATAATGGCCCTGCATATGTTTCTGCTGCCCTTGCTTCTTTCTTCTGAGAAATGGGCATTACTCACATCACAGGAAGTCCATATAATCCTATGAGACAGGCCATTGTTGAATGGGCCAATCGTTGAAGGCGCTCCTCACTAAACAAGAAAGGGGAGGGGGGAGGTTGACACAGGCTGCCCTTGACTGTGCTTTATACACTCATAATTTTTTACAATTCTCCCGCGCCACAGATGTCTGTCCTGTCATGAAACATTTTATACAAGTAAAATGTGTGTTACGTAGGCCTCCATCAGCTGTAACCACAGGAGAAGGTTTGGTTCTCTATAAGAATCCTTTAGGTAAATGGGAAAGACCTTACGGGGCATTAATGTGGGGTCCAGGTTCTGTTTGTCTCTCTACAGTTCACAGAGATGTCTGGGTTCCGGTTAAAAGAATGCAAGTGCTTGAAAAAGAAGACGAGTCAGGGAAAGAGGGGGAAGCCCAAAAGCTGCCGTTGCAGGAACAGAAAACAATGCTACATCTCCTTTTCCTGCTGTCTGCCTTGACATTGTGACCTGGAAAGGCAGAGGAAGTCCAGCTTTGCAGTTTTTTCCCTCACCCCGCCCCATGCAGAACAAGAAAGGGGACATGATAGGGGAAAAGGTACATGTGAGTTCTGCCTAGGAGCATGAGCGCCAGATTGATCTGATAATGAAGATAAACATAAACACCAAAGCACCAAGGACATGATAAGTATTATGCCCTTCAGTCAGGGTGTCCTGTTAGTTCTGTGTTTCACGACCCAGATGTTCTGTAGATGCTCTGCTCTGGGACATGAGCGCTGTCCTTCCTCTGCACGTTTACCCAACACTTGTGGTGTCAGAGGCAGCCATGAAGAATGTGGACTTTTTTTATCAAAGGGTCTCAGACAGAGGGATAAAAGAGGGAAGCACTGAGAATGGGGTAGAGAAGAAGGGAGAAAGAACAATAAAGCTGTCTGCTGATCACTCACTCTCCTGGCTCCTGACTGTGCTTTGTAGAATGTGCTGGACACGTCCAGAGTGCACCTGAAGACCAATGGAAAGATTGGTAAGGCTGGCTAGCCCCCTGACAAATAGGTCAGGGCAATGATCTATATTTAGTCATCTGGGGATCATTTTGAGATAATCCAATGATTCTTAAATTCTCTCTCCTTAATCTGAATTCCAGGTCTTTAGTTTTTGTTTTTGTTTTTTTTTTTATCTATGAGACACTTTACATTTTCTTCCCTTTTGATTTCATTTCAATGTGGTTCATTTTCTCATGGAGATATAGGTTTGCTTTGCCAATTCTATTCTTCAATATATTTGTTGCCTGAACAAGTTCTATAACTTGGGTCAAGTTCATAATTCTCTTTTTGATTCTTTCTTTCTCATTTCTCATTTCTTTTCCAGATCTTCCCACTCATGTTCTCAGGTCATTTCATCTTTCCCTTTATATTTAAATTTATTTAACATTTGAGTAGAAAATAAGAAAAGAAAAATAATACTGCCTTATACACAGCAGAGCATAAGAGAGGATTCAATGCAATGCAATCAATTTCCATTTTGAGGAAAGCTCTATAACAAATACTGCCCATTATTTCCAAAGCTGTCCATCTTTTCTTCACTTCACACTTATTTTGTCCTTTGTTGTGCACTCACTTTACTTGTTCCCATCCTACCCCCAAGGCTACAATTCAGCATGCACATGCACACACACAAACACATATATACATATACATGTACATAGACATAGACACCCACAAACATACACATATGCAGACAAATGGATATATTAAAGACCACATTAGGCTAATTTCCACTTATGATCTGTTTCTTTGTAGGTGGATAGCACCTTGTTGATATGTCTTAAGTTTTTTCATATTTTGCTAAACACACCAGCTCATCATTTCTACGCCATATCAACAGTCCAACCCAATGACATTCTATCTGGAATATACTCTATCGGGTTTTTTCCCCTAATTTTCCCACATTCTTTCTATTTTTCATTATATTGGCTTTATTTATATAGGAAATTTTTACGTTAAAATAATAAAAAAATTCTCCATTTTACACTTCAACTCTACTGTCACCCTGTAATACAGTTTTAAGGTCTGATGCTGCTGAATCTAGTTCCTTCACATCTTTTTACCTTGGATTCCTGCAGATTCCTGAAGCTCTGCTCTTCCAAATGAATTCTGTTATTATTATTTTTTCTGACTCAGTAAGATAATTTTTTGTAATTTGAGATGATATTACATAAACAGATTGTTAAGGTAAAAGTTATTTTAAAAATATATTAGCTTTATCAACTCATGAACAATAAATATTACTTCAATTATTTATATAAAACTTTATAGGGGTGGCTAGGTGGCACAGTGAATAGAGCACCAGCCCTGGAGTCAGGAGGACCTGAGTTCAAATCTGACCTCAGACACTTGACACAAAAACTAGCCATGTGACTTTGGGTAAGTCATTTAACCCCAGTTGCCCCCCCCAAAAAAATATATATTTTTTTTGAGTGGCTAGGTGGCGCAGTGCAAAGAGCACCAGCCCTAGAGTCGGGAGTACCTGAGTTCAAATCCGGCCTCAGACAATTAACACACACAAAAAAACTAGCCGTGTGACCTTGGGCAAGTCACTTAACCCCAACTGCCCTCCAAAAACAAAAAACCCCAAAAAACAAACAAACAAACAAAACTTTACATAAAATATTTTATGTGTTTATATTCGTATGCTTCCTGTGTCTGTTTTGTCCCGTATGCTCTCATATTTTTACACTACTTTATATGGTCCAAAACGATTGATTAATATGGCTGACACATGGTATGATTTCATTATTTTTCTCATTACATATTACATTAGGTTTAACTTTGTTTAAGATTGTGATTCCTATCCCTGCTATTTCACATGATGAATTCTGTTGTTGCCCTTGATTTTACTATGGCTATCTTTTATTTTTATAGCATTTCCTAAAAGGAACACAATTTTAATTCAAATTTTTAATCTATCACTTTCCATATTACAAGTAAATTCATTCCATTCAAATATTTGCTGTATATTTTCTTCCTATTTTCCTGACTATCCTCACCTATTCCTATCTCTTACTCCTCTATTTTAATTCTACCCACTCCTTTACCCTTCCATTCCTTAACCTACTTGCTTCAAGAATCCCTCCCTTGTTCTTTCTCTCTACCCTATCCCCTTACCCTGTCATTTCTTTCTGAATTTAAAAGTATTTTAAATACAAAATTAAATTTAAAAGGAATTTTATACCCATATGTGTACATACACACACACACACACACACACAGAGTAAACCATCTAAGGGCAGAGCCAAGATGGCAGAATTAAGGCAGGGATTCACCTGACTTCTCCCATAGACTCCAGAAACTTCTAAAAAGTGAATCTGAACAAATTTTAGGTGCAGAAGAATCCACAAAGAGACAGAATGTGGTAGATTTCCAGCTCAAGACAACCTCAAGGGGTGGCTAGGTGGCACAGTGAATAGAGCACAGCCCTGGAGTTAGGAGGACCTGAGTTCAAATCTGGCCTCAGATACTTAACACTTGCTAGCCATGTGACCTTGGGCAAGTCACTTAGCCAAAATTGCCCTTCCAAAAGGCAAAAACAAACAAACAAAAAAAGACGATCTCAAGTGTCAGCAGGAAGGATCTGTTGTACTGGGCTCAGAATGGAGCACAGTCTACTGCAGAGGCTACATCAACACAGACCTGATCATAACAAACCCAGAGCAGATCCAAGCACACTGTAGAGCTGGGCAGTAGTGGTGACACCCAGACCTCTTGGGGCAGGATGGGGGACTCAGAGCTGGGTGGTCCTGTGTGGGTCCTGATGCTGCAGCATTACCAGCTACTCCTGGGGCTATCAGCCCACTCACTGAATGATGGAAAGACACCTATTTAAACTCCCAGGAGCCAAGATGGCAGAGGAAACACTAAGTTGCTCTCAACCTACCTTGACCTTGAAAAACCCAGAGAATATTGCCCAACAAAAATCCTGGAATGGAGGAGCAAGCAGAAAGTCAGTATTTCAGTCTTTTAGCTCTAGCTGAGGAGACTAGGGGAGTAGCAGGAAAACTCTCTCTTGCTCTGGCTGAAGGGGACCAGGACAGGACAGGAGGTGTCTTAGTAGGCCAGCAGGAGATCTTGAGCCCCGGGGTGGAGGAGCAGGCAAGTGCCAACACCACACACATGCTTTCTCCAGCTCAGCACCAGGGAAAATACCAGAGCCCTGCAGCATACAACTGGAAGCACCTGAGGCCCCAGCACAGCATAGCAGTAATAAGGCCCCTGGTTCCCAGCACAGGAAGTCTGGAACAATGTCCCCTGGGCCCCAGAACCAGAGATCAAATCAAAAAACCAAATAGAAAGAATAATAATAGCCAACAACTTGTGCAAGAAGAATAAAAAATAATCAATGACCATAGACAATGATCTTGGTGACCAGGAATATCAAGCAGAAATTCAGAAGAATACAACATGGTCTATATACCCACATCTGAAACCTCAAAGGGGAATATAAACTGCTCTTAAGGCCAAAAATCCTTGGAAGATCTCCAGAAGGATTTTAACAGTCAAATAAGAGAGGGAGAAGGGAAAAAAATACAATATAATTGACAAAATGGAGAAAAAAAAGTACACTGAAGAACATAACTCCTTAAAAAGTACAACTGGCGATTTCAGCTCAGGGCAGAGATTCCAACTGGAGCTGTGTTCCTTGCTGAGAAGGCTCCAAGAAGAACATCAAAGGAAAAGGAAGGTTACAGTGTTTACCTTCACATTCTCAACCAAGAAAAGATGTTTCAGAACTCCAAAAGACAAACTGAAGAAAGAAATGAAAGGTAGTGGAAGTGGGAGGGAAGGAAGAATTACAGAAAGAGAAGGAACCAAGAAACCAGCCTGGACATAAGGAAGCCATGACCTCAGGCTCCATGTTGTCCACAGGTGCCACCATGTCAGTGTCAAGTGACCCAAAGAAGAGTGGAAGTGAAGAGAATGATGAAGAATTCATTCTGGTTCCTCTGCCACCCCCTTTGGCTCCAGGACATTTTGAAGACTTAGAAGATGCCCTTGTGTGTCTTGACCTCCAACCTCCCTACCAGACTGTCAGCAGGGATATGAGTAATGGTGACAATTCTGAGGACCTCAATGAAAAGCAAGAGAGCAGCAGAGATTCCAGTGACATCCTTATCCTGGATGATCCTGCCAATGATGCCTACAGCAATGAACATGCTTTATTCCAAAAAGAAAGAATGGCCACTGGTAGCCCCCAGCTTCCCAACATGCAAATTCAATGGAACAGAGCTACACAAGCTCTGTAGAGAAAAGAGGAATAGCTGGAAAAATGGAGGAGAAAAGGGAAGAAGAGAAGAAAGACAGTGAAGCCAGGAGTCAATGGGAAGATCAGGAAGTCTCACCTCCAGCCTCCACTGTGGATGATGGTGATACTATATCTGCTTCAAGGGATCCTGAGAACAATGAAATGGAAGGGGCTTTGGATGAAGAATGCTCTGGGACTCCTTTGTCCCCCTCATCTGCTCCAGAACCACTAGAGGATGAGGACTGTATGCATCCCAGGCCCCCACCTGGCTACCAGACAAGGAGACAAAAGGAGTCATACTGTCCTAGATGTAAAAAGCCAGAATGCTATGGCTGCTGTTTTTTCCCTTGTGGTCTTTGCCTTTGTAGGTTATGCTGAGAGATGCCAGGGGCTACTTTCCAAAAAGAGCAGGAAATCCCAGGGAGCCGATGTACACTCAGACTCAAGACCCTGCTAATCAACAGCAGAGATGCTGGAAGGGCTTGAGGGAGCTTTCCTCACATTCTCTCCCTCCTCCTTTTCTTTTTCCCCAGTGGCTAGCTAGACACAAGGGAAGTCTTTACACTAGGCAAGCCAGGCTCCCTGCACCTGCCTTCCCTCTCCCCTCTTCAGGGAGCTTTGAAGACCGACTAAAAATTGAAGTTTGGAATCACCTCAAAACAATAATAGTGAACGTGGCAAAATTTTACAGAAAAACACATCTCCACATGAGACATCAGAGAAGACTCCCTAATCCCACCACTTTGCAAAGATGAGAGGTTTGGATTTTCTGTGGACTTTTTGACGTGTTGGTCATTTCTGCTCTTTTTTCTTCCCCCTTTACTCCCTGAAGAAAAAGCATTTGTAATCAGAGATGGCTTTCTGGGGGAGGATGAAGGAGGAATGAGGCAACTTGCAACTTGACTAATATTTGACGTGAAGGTATTTGTAGCACTCCTGATGCCATAGGGAGCAAGGGGGGAGGAAAGGGAAGGGGAAAAAATTTGGAACTCAAAAGTTTTTGGAAGTTAATGTTATAAACCAAAAGTAAACATTTTTAAAAAAGATTCCCTTAATTTATCTAATTTGACTTTTAAAGTCTTTTTTGAGTTCTCTGAATTCATTTTGGGCTGGTGACCATTTAATTCCTCTTTTGGGGGCAGGAGAGATTTTTTTTTTTTGCTTCAGCTTCCTCCTCTGAAGATTTATTCCTATCTGCTCTATTCCCACAGTCACTGTGTATGGTTGGATTCTGTCTCCTTTTCCAGCTCATTTTTATTAATCAGTCTGTTGTTATAATCACTTCTACTCCTGGGGCATGGAACATGGTGTCTCTGGCCTCAGGTTCTTCTCATTGTTATTTTTTGATCTTTGGTCTCAGCCCAAACTCTGCACTCCTTTCCCCCTCCATGCCACAGTTTGGCACACTATGCTGGAAATCCTCTGGTTCCCTGAGAACCCTCCAAGGGCTATATATAACCTTCCGTTCTCACCTGTGGACTGGAACTCAGACCAAGAACTCACCTCTCTTGTAAGTACCTACAGCCAGCACCATCTCATCCCCACTGTTTCTACAGTCATCAGGTATATGCTGGTTCCTTCTTGCCCCAGATCAAGTCTTGGCAGCCCACCTGGGCTTGGCAATCTTGGTCAGCAGAGGCTCCTTCGATCTTCCCATACTGAGATTCTAGACTCCCCACACTGGGAGTGAGAGATTGCAGTAACTGAGGTGGGGGCTACATCCTAGATAATGGCTGCTTTTACAAGTTTGTAGCAATTTCTTCTCGATTCCACACTTCACGTTCTAGGTTGATGTGATTCCCATTTCTTTTTAAGTCAAAATGCTGAAGTGGTTAGTTAGTCCAAGTCAAAGAACTGAATTCTTCCTGCTAGAAAAAAAGAAAGAAAAATCTGCAATTTGAGGGTCCTCTTTAATCAGAGATTCCTTCCCAGATTATTCCTTTGCTGGCTTCATTCTGGACTGATAATTCTGCAATTTGGCTGCAATATTCCTTGGAGTTTCTTTCAGGAAGTGATCAAAATGACTATTTTACTTTCTAGTTCTAGGACTTCCTGGCAGTTTGCCTTGAAGATTTATTGAAAGAAGTTTTCCAGACTCTTTTTGTCATCATTGTTCTTAGCTAGATCAATAATTCTTTTGTTCTCCTTCTTGGATCTAGGTTCCAGCTCAGTTATTTTTCCAATGAGGTATTGGACATTTTCCACACAATTTTCATTCTTTTGGTTTTGTTTGCCTGATTCTTGATGCCTCTTGGAGTCATAAGGTCCCAGATGAATAATTCTAATTTTGAACAAATTCTTTGCTTCTCTCATCTTTTGGACCTCCTTTACCATTTTAGATAATTGTACTTTAAAATATGTCTTCTACCTCTCTCAGTAGAGTTTTAAAACCATTCTTGTAGTCTTCCAAGGTTTTCTGGCCTTGAGAGGAGTTAATATTCCCCCTTGAGGTTTCAGATGTGGGTATATAGACCATGTTGTATTCTTCTGAATTTCTGCTTGATATTCCTGGTCATCAAGATCATTCTCTATGGTTGTTGATTATTTTTTATTCTTCTTGCTCAAGTTGTTGGCTATTATTATTCTTTCTCTTTGGTTTTTGATTTGATCTCTGGTTCTGGGGCCCAGGGGACACTGTTCCAGACTTCCTGTGCTGGGGCCCAGGGGCCTGATTACTGCTATACTGTGCTGGGGCCTCAGGTGCTTCCAGTTGTATGCTGCAGGGCTCTGGTATTTTCCCTGGTGCTGAGCTGGAGACAGCATGTATGTGGTGTTGGCACTTGCCTGCTCCTCCAGCCTGGGGCTCAGGATCTCCTGCTGGCCTACTGAGACACCTCCTGTCTTGTCCTGGTCCCCTTCAGCCAGAGTAAGAGGGAGTTTTCCTGTTACTCCCCTAGTCTCCTCAGCTAGAGCTAAAAAACTGCCATACTGACTTTCTGCTTGCTCCTCCATTCCAGGATTTTTGTTGGGCAATATTCTCTGGGTTTTTCAAGGTCGAGGGAGGGTGAGAGCAACTTAGTGTTTCCTCTGCCATCTTGGCTCCTGGGAGTTTAAATAGATAGCTTTCCATCATTCAGTGAGTGGGCTGATAGCCCCAGGAATAGCTGGTAGTGCTGCAGCATCAGGACCCACACAGGACCACCCAGCTCTGAGTCCCCCATCCTGCCCCAAGAGGTCTGGGTGTCACCACAGTTGCCCAGTATATAGTCTGCTTTGATCAGGTCTGTGTTGATGTAGCCTCTGCAGTAGACTGTGCTCCACTCTGACCCCAGTATGACAGATCCTTCCTGCTGACACTTGAGATTGTCTTTTTTTGTTTGTTTGTTTTTGCTTTTTGGAAGGGCAATTTTGGCTAAGTGACTTACCCAAGGTCACACAGCTAGCAAGTGTTAAGTATCTGAGGCCAGATTTTAACTCAGGTCCTCCTGACTCCAGGGCTGTGCTCTATCCACTGTGCCACCTAGCCACCCCTTGAGGTTGTCTTGAGCTGGAAATCTACCACATTCTGTCTCTTTGTGGATTCTGCTGCACCTAAAATTTGTTCAGATTCACCTTTCAGAACTTTCTAGAGTCTATGGGAGAGATCAGGTGAATCCCTGCCTTCATTCTGCCATCTTGGCTCTGCCCTTAGATGGTTTACTCTGTGTGTGTGTATGTACACATATGGGTATAAAATTCCTTTTAAATTTAATTTTGTATTTAAAATACTTTTAAATTCAGAAAGAAATGACAGGGTAAGGGGATAGGGTAGAGAGAAAAACAAGGGATTCTTGAAGCAAGTAGATTAAGGAATGGAAGGGTAAAGGAGTGGGTAGAATTAAAATAGAGGAGTAAGATAGGAATAGGTGAGGATAGTCAGGAAAATAGGAAGAAAATATACAGCAAGTATTAGAATGGAATGAATTTACTCGTAATATGGAAAGTGATAGATTAAAAATTTGAATTAAAGGGGTGGCTAGGTGGTGCACTGACCCTGGAGTCAGGAGGACCTGAGTTCAAATCTGGCTCAGGCACTTAACACACACACAAAACTAGCCGTGCGACCTTGGGCAAGTCACTTAACCCCAACTGCCCTCCAAAAAGAAAAAGAAAAGAAAAAAAATTGAATTAAAATTATGTTCCTTTTAGGAAATGCTATAAAAATAAGAGATAGCCATAGTAAAATCAAGCGCAACAACAGAATTCATCATGTGAAATAGCAGGGATAGGAATTATGATCTTAGACCAAGTTAAACCTAATGTAATATTTAATGAGAAAAATAATGAAGTCATACCATGTGTCAGCCATGTTAATCAATTGTTTTGGACCACATAAAGTAGTATAAAAATACTAGAGCATACTGGACAAAACAGACACAGGAAGCATATG
>JAQQSW010001569.1:0-17339 GCA_028646575.1 Pseudocheirus occidentalis
TGTGATTATACAGGACATCTTCATTGTGGACATGTTGTGACAGTGATCATCTGTCTCTCCTTCCTATCCCTCCCCCCTTGTTCTGTTCTCTACACTGTCCCTGTCCCTTTACTGAAGTGTGTGCTTTCAGCATCCTTCCCCTAGACCCTGCCCTCCCCTCCATCCTCCCCTTCTCATCTCCATGCTCCCTACTCTCCTGTGTGGCATGATGCCCAGTTTAGAGTTTATGCCATTTCTTTTCTAAGCCAAATTCAATGAGAGTAATCAAAAGTAAAGTTGTAATAGTTATCGATTGCTTCTTCTCTATGGGATGATTAACCCCATTTCGTCTCTCCCTGGTTCCTCTCATTCTAGTCCTCTCCCACCTCAGAATTTCGCCTTTTAAAGTATCATCCCTTCATATTCAATTCATCCTATACCCTTTGTATACACATATACACACATGCTCAGATATGTATTCATACGCATAGATAACCTCCTATATGGACATATGTGTATATATATACATTTGTATACCCTTCACCTATCCTCATGCTAAGAAAGTTTCATAAGTTGCTATTATCATTTTTCCATATTGGCATGTAAATAATTCAAATTTGACAAGTTCCTTATGATTTCTTTCCCATGTTTACCTTCTCATGCTTCTTGTGTTTGATTGTCAGATTTTCTCTTTAGCTCTGGTTTTTTCAGCAAGAATGCTTGAAAGTCCTCCACCTCATTGAATGACCATATTTTTAAGATAAAGTTCAAACTGTTTTTTTTAAAGAAAAGAAACTACTCTTAGAAAGAAATGTTTAATAAGACCTCTGGTATGATGCAGTGGGGGATAGATTAGTAGACTAGAATGTTAAGGGGGCTGCCCTGTCCATAGAATCTATGAAGATGTATGTGTTAATTCCCCAGGTCCCTAAGGTAATAGAAGCTGAAGAAAAGATTCTACTAAGTTTTTGGTTATTGCTTGGTGGGAGAGAAATGGTTAATCAACAGATCATGAAGGATAATTTAACACAGCAACAGCCCCAAAAAAGAAGGCAGGGAGAAAAGAACTATGAGTAGAGAGTGCCCTGCTTAGACAAGTTAACTATAATTAGAGTGATTTGATGAAACTGGGTTAATACTAAGACCTAAAGTTATTAATGTGTATGGAAAAGAGTGGTTAGGTATACCTGGAAACAATCTGTGTAGGCAAAGGGGAAGGGCAGTATTTAGAATAAGGGCCTCTAAAGAAGTTTTACTTAGGGGCAGTAGAGTTAGAAACCAGCCAGTCTGTAAACTGGCCTTTAAAGTAAATAAAAATTAATCTCTAATAGTAGGTTTTGTTTTTCTTTTTCTAAAGTACAAATTTGGAATTTAGGTAAAATTCTTGATTAATAGCAGATGAAAGGAACTGGCTCATACTACCTTAATAAGCAGCCGGGACAATCCTTTGAGGCCAGAGGAAATTCACCTTGCAGATGAGGTTAAGAGGGGGTGAAGGAAGATCAGGGCAGGAAGACTGATCCTTTCCTTTCCTCCCAGTCTGCCCCTGTCCCTCCTTTTCTTAGGAAGAGAAATAGAAAGCCCAAATTCTTGGGGCACAAGAAGATAAACTCGGACACTGGTTCCTTCCTGATGATCCAGAGGTGTTTTTACCAAAGCAAGTATGAGGCAGGTACTACACTAGGGTAGTCACTGTTATGTCCAGAGCATGTTGCCAGGAGTATATACCTAAGTACAGCAGTTGGTGGATGGCTGCCTTGTTTGTCAAAGGACAAATCAGTCTGCTGAGAGCCAAGCTCCTGTTGGGGGAAGGCCCCCAGGAATTAGGCCATTCCAGAGTATGGAACTGCCTCCAGTAGGCTGCCTAAAATGCTTGTCGGTCATAGTTGATCACCTAACCTCTTGAGTGGAAGCTCAAGAAGCTCAGCATTTCCCATGCTGGTGGGCACCTAGGCAGGCAGTTAGCTAAATCCTGCTCAAGCAAATCATTCCTAGATATGGGATGGTGGAGAGGAGAGACTCGGATCAGGGGACCCATTTCACTTCCATGTGAAGGGTCCTTAAAGCTCTAGCCCAGACCTTAGAAATTACCTGGGAGCTCCATAATCCTTGGTAATCTTCCTCTTCTGGAAAAGTGGAAAGGATGAATCAGGAAATAAAGGGACACCTCACTAAACTGACAATTACAACCCAGCTACCATGGACTAGGTAGTTTTTGTCAGGATTAGAACTAACCCTGGAGGGACACAGGAACATCCTTACCCAGGGAGAGAGATTGGGACCCCCTATTTGATCAAAATGAATAAAATTCCTTAGAAATTATGTATCCTCTTTGGGAAAAGATCTCCATGCTTTACAAACTAAAGGACTGATTGCTCAGACTTCACTTTGGGGATCCTAGATACTAGTTAGGAGATTGGGTCCTGATCAGGGCTTGGAAGGAGGAGAAGCTCATTTTGGGGAGGCTCTTTTTCAGGTCCTGCTAACTTCTGATATAACCATCTGGACCCAGGAGAGAAGCTGGACTCATCCTACCAGAGTAAAGGGACGTGTTGAACCTCCTGTGACATGGACAATTGAATCAGTAGAGTCTGAGAACCTGAAACTGCACCTCCAATGAAGTCTTTGCTTTCCCACTGGGTGATTATATGATCCCTGAACCACTTCCTTCTGGTGTGAGAACTTGATTCTTGTGAGCATGTTGATTCTATTGCTACTTATAATTTTGTTTTTGGGGTATTTTCATGTGTTTCTGTACCTCTACACCACAGTTTTACTTGTAACCATAGTGTGACACCATAGGGATTCCACTAGTTATTTTTCTTAAAGGTTTTGTCATTTTTGTAAGCTTCTATTCCTTGGATACTTCCAGAGAGCAATTGTTGAACAGCTTTTTCTAGGGGTTATTACTTCTACCTGTCCCATTATGGCAGAGTGGCACAGATTCCCTTGTTCCATTACATCTATGTGGGATAAATGTCTCCTATTTGTCCCCCAAATACTAAATTGCTTAATATCCCTTATTTACAATCTATTGCTTATTCTGAATGTTAAATTAAGGCTTCTCTGGGAACAGGTTGCAGCAAGTCTAGAAGAGAGGAATGGATCCCAGGGTAAAATAAGGATTTTAGAGGAAAGTGTGTGGTATGATAGTATAAAGGGAAGTGACAAACTGGTGGATGAGTTATATCAACAGTGGTGTGAGAAGTCTTCAGACAGTATGAAAGGAAGGGGGGGCTGAGTGGGGTACACTCCCTCTACCCTCTGTGAAGACTCCTTAGAATGAGAAGGGAGAGAAACTATCTGGAAACCAGAACCTGAGTCCTGGGTTTACACAACCTAGGACCCTTCTCCCCTTCCTTTGCTGTCATTAGCATTAGGCCCCTTTCCTGAGTTTTTAATCTCCACTCTTGTATACCACACCCTTAAGCATTAGGCCCCTTTCCAGAGTTTTTGACCTCCACTCTTGCTTGTGACCTTCTTCCCCGCCCCCCCCCCTGCCTTTCTTTGGCCTTTACCAAAGAAGGACCTGGATAATACTCTGACTTCTTGTCCCACCTCCCCAATGATCAGAGACAGTTACGGAACCCTGTAAATTTTCAATTCTTCCAGGGTGTTATGATGTAAGGAAAGGTATGATCACTCATTTTCTGGCTTGTGCTCTAGTCTTCGACATAGAAGCACCCTTTTCTGCCCTGGACCTGGAACCAAAACCCTTCTCTCCTGGGACCACGCATCCTAGTGTGTTAGTGTTTCTCCTCACCCTGGGAGTGTGACCTAGGTCTGGGAACCAGATCCTCATTTGACCAATGTAGCATAGTCCTGAAACTAGTGCCTGCAAAATATTCCATGTAAGCTCCTTCTGACTTATTTTCCTGTTCCCTTACCATCTGTGAGTAGAGAGCTCAGGGAGTTGCTACTACTGAATCAATTGCCCCTAAGGCTTCCACTGGCTTGCTGGGGTGGGGACTGCTGCTGGTTTACCTTGCCTGCCTGTGTTGGATTTCTTTCTGCTCTAACCTCAGCAAGATAGACCTTTCCTGTAACCTTCTAAGTAGTTTTGGGCTGGAAAATCATTCCACTCCTATCCTTTTTTTAGTTCTACCACTCCATAACTCATTTTGAGAATTTATTTTGAAGCTGTTTGGAAGGGAATTTGGAAGAACCAAGGTAAGTTCCTACCTTAGTCTACCACATTGTCAAGAAACAATTTGAATTCATGGAAATAAAGTGACGAAATGTCCATACTCTTTGACCCAGAACTTGAACATATATGTCAGAGAGAGATAACAACAAAAAAGTTCTATATAGCAAAAGTACTCAGAGTAGCACTTTTTGTAGTAGTAAAGATCTAGAAATAAAGATGTCCGTAGATTAAGGAATGGCTAAACAAATTGTGTTGCATAGATATAATGTAATATTTTTTTCCCTCTAAGATGAAATAAATGTGATGATAACAGATCATCACATTACAGAGAAGCTTGGAAAGGTATATATGAACTGCTGCAAAGTGAAGTAAGCAGAGCCAAGAAAATAGTCTATAAAATGATTATAGCAATTGAAATACAAAAAAACACTCATTGCAAAATATTCAAAAGTAAAGGCTACAAAATTGCAATAACATGGCTCCCAAAAGAAATACAAGGAAATACTCTCGCAATCCTTCTTTGTTGAATTGGGAGGTTCACATTGCATACATTTTGAGCCTTTTAATGTATTCATCAATTTTGCTTTCTTCTTCTCTTCTTTATATTTTTCTTGACTTTAAAAAATATTCTCTGATACATGTGATATCTCTCTTAAATCTCTCTTAAATTGTCCCAGGGCAATGGATCCTGGGACAAACTTTGGCAATATAAAGCTAAAAGATCAGTAAACATATTTATTTTAAAAAAGGAAAAATGTAAATTAATATTTCTAGAAAAAGGTATAAATATTGCTTGTAGAGGGTAGGAGGCAGGAGGATTCTGAATCACACATCTGAATGGTAGAAAAAATTGCAAGTAATAGAGGTGTCTGAGAAATGTCCAAACTTTGTGGTAAACAAATGTAATGGTTATACAAATATGTCTATTTATATGTAAATAAACATATATAAATATAATAGAATATAAAAATGAAAATTTGAGGAATTCAGAGAAATGTGAGGAGAGTTATATGAATGATATAATGTGAAATAAGTAGAATCAGGAGAACAATATATACAATGATTATAACAATGTAAAAAAAACCCTACTACAACAAAGCCATAATCTATGGGATTGCAGTAACCAATCTTTGCCCTGAAGAAAAGAGATGCATTTCCATTTTTTTCCTCTAGAGAGGTAGGGAATGGGGGTTTTACAAAGAGATTTTGTTGCTACTGTTTTCATTGGTTGTGCTGAAAAGATTTTCTTTAGTACATGGAAAGGTTCACTTCATGGGTTGGAGGAATGCTCTATGCAGAATTAATTTTAATGTAACCAATGTAATTAATGTAGCTCAAAAGACATCAATAAAACATCAGAAAGTTGAGGTGACTGGATGAACTCCCAGAGATCTGGTAAGACCCATCTTCCTACTTCATTTCTGGGAAGGTGTCTACATCATTTCACAAATAGATTCAGAATAACTTATGTACAAGGAAAATAATTTATTTGACACTTACAGGAAAGTTTCTTCCCAGAGATTCTCCCCAAGACAAAGCAAAAATGGAGGCTGAATCTCCTTGGGAATTGCAGACATTTTTATTATTCATATTAATTATTTTTTGCAGGATGAAGGTAGGATTCTAACAAGACAAATATGCTGCAACCTGGGAATTCCTGTGGGTCAGTGACAAGAACATGATTACCAAATTTATTCATAGCCACACTTAAGAACAATGAGTGAATGGTAATTAAAGTCTTAGTCTACTTAAGTCTTCTAATTAGAACCTAGTAGATACGAAAGTCACATGTTGGAGTTAACTCTGGTCTACCAGAAGGGGGAGAGAGGGAGAGAGAGAGAGAGAGAGAGAGAGAGAGAGAGAGAGAGAGAGAGAGAGAGAGAGAGAGAGAGAGAGAGAGAGAGAGAGAGATTTTTTTTTGAGATTTAGCAGATATCTGAGATGGTATAAGTCAAGGTATAAGCCAAGGAAGGGGCCATGAAAAGAAAAGGAGCATTAAAACATAGTTGGTAGAAAAATAGTAAAATTGCCTTAAATAGAAAGGGAATATCAACCACCCTCAGACCCCTACTTTAAACACATGCTTTGTAGGGTGTTGCATGTCTGTATAAACAAGGGGAATCCAAACATTGTTTACAGACTATCAGTTGGTGTGACTTACTAGGCTCTTCCTATTCTTATTCACACCTGTCTCTAAGTTATATGATCAGATTTTAAGGCACTGGGTTCTAGTTTTCTAAAAATCATGACTTCTAAGAAATAATCTCAAGGATAAAATATCATAGACATGCATGGCAGGGTGGACTCTCTCACTGTTCAAGCTCCTGGCATTGATCTGTGGAGACAAATCAATACACCAATGATTCTCAAACATGAAGCCTTCCTAGCCTCTTTTTGTCACCACCCCCAGAAGAAAAAAGAAATAACTCAAGGACAAATGGGATCCAAGGTAGGGGTATTGCCATCCTATGAAATTCTCCTTATAGTCACAAATTGAGAAGACAGAGATGAAAAGGACTTACCAGCTTCAGATACATCTAAAATATTTTCTCTCTTAAGTCCCACATTTATACAAATTTCCTCAAATTTCTCCTTTATGTCATCACTCAGGTCTGGAATACGACCTGTATAATAAAAAATTATAATAGTGAAGAGGTACCCAAAGAGGGTTAGGGCTGCCTGAGACCCCAAAATACCAACATGCTGGGTTCTGTGGAAAGAATTCCACTCAAATCTCAGCCAAAGAAAAAGTAAAGTTTGTTGAAAGATATAGGGTAGACTCTTAAGGAGCCAGTCTATGCTAGGTTGTTTTATGGAGCTCTCACACAGAGCAGGTCTCTGCTAGGGCATTCTGTGGTGCTCTCAAGAAGATGGAGGGAAGATGGGGTCTTATATACAGGGGAATCTAGGGGTGGTTCAGAGGAGGAGCCTGGGGAGGGTCTTCAGGAGGAGCCAATGAGGTCTGACTCCAGTAATGAGTTTGGGGAGGGACTTCAGGTGGAGTTAATGAGGTCAAACTCCAGTAATGAGTTTGGGGAGGGGGACTGATATTTTGATAGGCTCCAGGGTGGGAAGCAGAAGGACAGTGGAGGGTCAGGCTAGTAACAGGTTTGGGCCCTGCCACAATGAAATATCTATGGCCTCTGCAAATGCCTCCTGAAGATTCAATCAGACTTCAAGAGGTTTCCCAGAGTATGTACCTCAAAGATTCAAGGAGGGGTCAAAAAGGGGGGTCCCAGAGCCTACACCTCATCATTAGCAATAACAATAATAGCTAGCATTTACATATCACTTTCAGTTTTGCTCAGTGCTTTACATATGAAATCCCTCTTTGTGTCTGTAGAGAAAACAAACTTCAATACAGGCTTCTGGTTAAATCTAGCACTATTGGTCCTTGGGTTCCCTTTTGTTCCTCTTCATCTCATAGTCCACTCTTTTAGAGCAAATGGTTACTTAGAATGCAGTAAAAACCAGCTTATCTTTATATGGAGGCAACAACCATCATAGAAGCACAGATAGCAGATAAATAAGGTTTAAAAAGAGTAGATAATTTCTAAGGTTAGGTGATGCCAGTTTGCCAGGTGGTGATGAGAAATGGGATGGAGAAGGAGGGGGAGAAGTGGAGAAGAGATAACTTCAATCGATCCCAGTAGTCTCAATAACCATGGAAATGGTAAAATTACATCCCAACACATAACTCCTGAAACAGATTATTGAGTCAGATAAGGCTTCAATCGTTCTGATTATATTTACTTTGGGAGAGCAGTACACTTTACTTGCAACTGGCTGGGCACTGGGGTTTGTTCATATCTGCATCCCCAGTTCTCTCTCCTTCTTCAAAGCTCCTACCTTCCTGAGCTCCCACTCCACCCCACCACTGCTGTTAGTGGGGCTCCATCCTTCCCATCATCCTTTAGCTCCTCCTAAGATTCCCTTGTAGAAAAGGGATGATACATACATGATCTCATTTGATCTTCAAAATGAGATGAGAATGACTGCTGATTCTCTCTTTTATGACAATACAGTATTCCCTGCACTGTCGGGATTGTGGCAGGATGATATAGGGAAGGGGAGCCTATACCACTGCTCTGGGTGACTCAACCAACAACTTTGGGGATAGTAGCTTCCATGTAGTTTAGGATTAAACTTGGCATTTCATATTCAGTCAGAAAGGAGAAGAGACAATCACTTAAAGGTTAGTAATCTATCAGTCAACCAGCAAGCACATATATCTCAGGCATGTTGCTAGGTGCAGGGAAAATGACGAAAAAACTGAGCGTCTGATCTCAATGAGATTATATTGTACTGGGAAGCATATACCATTTTTCACATTAGTAAATAAATACAAGATATAAAATAAAATAAATGTGTATACAGACATAAATGCAATCTATACAAAACACAAAATCAGTGCAAAATAATTTCAATGGAGGGAAAGGGAACACTAACTAGGGCAATTATAAATGATCTCTTAAAGAATTTGGCCCTTGAGCTGAGACTTGAATGGAGTTAGGGGCTCCAAGAGATTGAGATGAGGAGGGATAGTAATGTAAGTTTGAGGAATAGATTGTACTTAGTCACAGATGGATATAACATTTGGGGAGCAGCAAGTAGTCCAGTTTGGATAGAATACAGAGTATTTGAATGAATGTATGATTTGTTATTAGACCAGAGAGATAGGCTAAGGCTGGCTCAAGAGGAATTTAAATGACACACAAAAGGCGTTTGTAATTTCTACCAAAAGTAATAGCAAGCATCTTATTTATTGTACAATGCTATGTTTTTAGCCCATAAATTAGAAATAAAATAGAAAAAGAAAAGTCGGATCATCAGACCTCTGTTTTAAGAAGATTAATTTGGTAGCTGTGGGGAGAACTGATTGAAAAGGGAAGAGGTTGGTTACAGGAAGACCAATTAGGATTACAGATAATTGCAATACTCTACATGACAAATGATGAGCACTTGAACTTAGGTGATTGTGGCCAGAAGTAAGGAGGGAATAGATGATGGAAATGCTACGAAGGTAGAAATGACAAGCTTCAGCAACTGATTGTATATGTGTGATGAGTAAAAGTCAAGTCAGTCATATGACCATCAAGGTAGCAGATGAGTCACTTTCTCTAAATTCCTTCAGCCTTCCAATCTCCCTCTGCCCTCCAAAAAGGGGACAATGTGATGAATGTAGAGTAATTGCAGCTAAATCAACACAAGAAGCCAGAATCAGGGACAAGGTAAAAGCTTTCATGAATTTGCCCCAGAGAAATGTAATACTGAGTGCCCACTCAATGTCTCTCCCCCACTTGCATTTGGAGGAATAACACAAGCAGACTTGGAAGCTTGTATGTAGCCTGTGCTGGGATACCCTACTGCTGCAGAGATCCTACCAAATCCTCATTGTCTCAAACAAAAATGTCTCTAGCCTACCTTCAAGGTTGAGCTCAAATGTGACCATCTCCATGACACATTAACTCATCATAAGTGATCCCTTCCTCCTCTGACCTACCATAGGATTTTGTCCATCTCTCTTCTGCAGTTTCATATCTTGCCTTCTACTATGAGCATTTGTATGTATTTTACCTCCAATCTTAGATTATAAACCTCCTGAGGGATTATCTTTGTATCTGTTATCATACCTAGCACAGTGCTCAGGACAGTAGGAAATGTACATATAGTATAGTATAGTTTCCATTTTACATTTGTCAGGGCTGATCACTCCTCTGCAAGGAGGAACTAAGTGAGTTGGAAGATCCAATCTCTGCTTTGAGGCAGGGTGGTGAGAGACTTGAGACATCTCTCCTCTATCCCAAAAGGCAGTGGTTTCTACGGTCTCTGATCCCTAGATGCTTCTTTGCTAATCAATAGGTCCATTGATTCATTTCAATGCATAAAGCTGAAAGACACTGAGATTCTCATTTATACTTACATTCCACCTTCATCTGACCATCTTTCTCTGCTGGGTTAGCAGATACAGAAAATTGAGTGCATTTTCCATTTTCTCTGAAAATACATGTTAGAATGTAAATAACATTTAAATCCACACGGGGAATTTTATAGTAAGTTTTGACACTTATTCCCTATTTCTTCCTTATTTATTCATTATATCAACTTTATTTCCTCAGATTTGCTGTTTATAGTCCTTACAGTAATATTATACAAAGATTACTCAAAAATATTAAACTAGATTCTCCATTTAAAAATTATTGAGTGCATTTTTACTACATTCTGATTCTTTGAAAATGTGTGATCTGTATATGGTGTAAATGATGACAATTAACTAACCAAAATAATCACCTAGATAGGACATTTCTTTCTTTGCTTATTCTGCATAAAGAGATACTGGGATATTAACTTTACTTATGGAAAGAGTAATAAACCCAGCAGCAAATGACTGAGTTGGAATTTTGGTTTTGCCCCTTACAAACTGCATGCCATTGGACACGTCATTTAATCTCTATGACTTTCAGTATTCTCATCTATAAAATGGAGATGGTAGTACTTACACTACCTACCTTCCTCCATTTCCCATCAACTGCACTTTTGATTCAACTCCAACATCATCAGTGCCCCACTAGTACTTTTTCCTTCTCCTCCCCTAGTTTTTAGTATCCTTTTGTTTGTTGTCTTACCCAATTAGATGATAAGTTCTTTTGTTTTATTTGTATCCCTACCCCTTAACTCACTTCTTGGAACATTTTTGCTGTTCAATAGTTTCAGTCATATCCTATTCTCCATGACCCCATTTGGGGTTTTCTTGGCAAAGATAACGGAGAGGATTGTCATAACTTCTCCAGGTCATTTTACAGATGAGAAAGCTGAGGCAAGCAGGGTTAAGTAACTTGCTCTTGGTCACATTGCTAGTAAGAGTCTCAGGCTATATTTGAACTCTGGTTTTCCTGATTCCAGGCCCTGCACTCTATCTAGTGTGCCACCTGGTCACCCCTTCCTGGAACATGGCAAATGTTTAATATATGTTTATTGTATTATGTTGTCTTGTCTTGTTCCTGTGTCATAGAGTAGCTATGGGAAAAGTACTTTGTAAACTTGAAAGCATTATATAAATATAAAATATTACTATTGTCTTATTTTTTCTTCTCAGCATCCAAAGAAAGATGCAGAGAACAGATAATATGGGCCTAATTTATAGATACACCTAAATCAGAGACATTACAGTCATGCAGCTAGTTAGTGTGAGAACAGGGCCTAGAGTCCATTCCAGTGTTTTCTTCATTATGATTCCCTTCCTAACGATTCATCTAGTGTTAATAGTCTCTGAAGACCAATTCACTCCCACCTTCTTTTTTGATATGGCTAAAGCCTGCTGAACATTTCAGGCCTCTTTAAAGAAAGGTTTATATGCGTAGAATGTTTATATCCTCCACTATTTGTAGCCAATGTCACTACTGCATCAGAGCGACATGTGTGCTGGCTTTTGTCCCCTCTTTCTCAGTCTTCTTTCTATCGTCTTAGCAGAGCCACCTCCAGGACCCCAAACTACTTTTAAGTGATGATTAGTCTCTGAGCAGTGACTCAGGGAAGGTGAGAGAGAATGAAAGAAGCAACCCAGGGGTGTGTATAAAAAATGTGAGCCTAATATATGTGTGTGTGTGTGTGTGTGTACTATGTTTGTATATAATATGGATTATATGCATATATAGTATATATAATTATATATTAAATATGTTATATTATATAGTATATAGATATAGATAGATAGATAGATATAGTTAGTATTATTTCTCACTCTAGTATACATTGCTAAAGTCTATGTTGCCTCTTAGTGTGTTTTCCCTTTCAAAGTAGTCCTAGATGCTCATAAGTCCAACCACAGCATGGAAACTTCATTAATTATTAGTTCCTAGAGACCATGTCCAGTCTGTGTGAGATAAGAGACCCCAGAGCAGTGACACATTCTTTTGTTAATAAGGTGATATGTACCTTTTGAAGAAGATTGTGTGCAGTTTGCCATTCTCCACAATGAACTTGTGGACAAAAATTCTCAAGGGACCTCTTTCCTCAATCTTAGCTGTAACATTTGAGGCCAATGCAATAGTATACCAGGTTCCTGAGAGCTATGGAATAAGATATGGGTAAGTATTGAAGAAAGGGAAGCCACCTAGTCAGAGGATCATGAGATTCTGGAACTGGATGGCATTTTGGTCAAAATATCACATATGACAGATAATCAAACTGAGGCTTCAAAGGCAAAATGGGTTCCTTCCCCAACCCTGCCTAGTGTATGCCTTAGCAACCCACTAAAGAAGGAAAATGATTAGACTAAGAATTAAAAGTTGACACTCATCCTGGCTTTCACATTAGCTACCTGTATGATCTTGGGAATGTTCCTTTATACATGGAAAAGCTTTTCAGTCCATCAGTTTCCTCATCTAGCAATGGGAATAGTCATATTTGTACTGTGTATTTTATGAAGTTATTCTGAGAATAACAACTTTCCCTATCCTGGCTCTATCTTGCCTTTAGAAATGATTGATTAATTGTGTTGCATTTATTTGGGGGCAGCGTGGAGGTAGGGGTTGCCACAGGAACAGGAATGTTTGTTCTACAATTTAACAGTTTAGTTCACTTCTGTATCTCTTAGGCAAGTCCCTTCTCTGCTTCTAATCACTGTGAAGGCACTGTGGGTTTTTGTTCCTCTCTTTTCTGCCTAGGTCCAAGATCACTCCCTAAGTCATGGCAGAATCCACGTGTCATACAATCCCAGCGTGTGACAGGTAGAAAATCCAAAAGCTACCATTTGAATCCTATACATATAGTTGGTTTAAGTGACAGATCACTGAAAAAAATTTGCGAGCTTCATGCCTTGAAGTGTTAGAGTGAAAGATTCTCCTATAGAATTTGGTGGATTTTACTGACTACTTTTTTAATACAGTCAGAAGCAAGGAGAGTGGGTTCAATCTTTTCAGGTGAAATGAAGATAGCCATTTGAAAGAAGTGCATCATAGTATCACTGGATTTTAGACCTAGAAGTTCCTTAGAGATAATCTAATGAAGCTTCTCTACTTGACCTTTCTTATACTTTCCTCTTCCTGATAGCTATTAGTGCCCCTTACCACAAATTGCCTTCAATATGCTTTATATAATGGCACCAGGGCACAGTGGATAACAAGCCAGTGTCAAAGCCAAGAAAACCTGGATGCCAGTCTCTCCTCCATCACATAACAGCTGTATGGTGCTCTTGACATTTTTAACCTCTTAGTGGTTCAGACAAGTATCTAAGAGTATAAATGGCAGAGAAGATGTGGGATTGGTAGAGGAAGTTTCTTCCCCCAGGAACTCTCTGTCAGTGAAGTCATAAGTCTCTATATATTACATAGATTTATAGAGGCATAAGATGTCTCCACTAATAGAATGAAATTCCCCTTAAGGGAAAAAAGGCTATTTCATTTTTGTCTGTGTCTCCAACAGTGCCTGGATCACAGTCAATGCACAACATTATTAAATACCCTTTTGATAGAAGTTATCCTATTGGATTAGGCTGGAAACACTAAGGGAATTGGAGCATTTCTCATTGTGGCTATTTTAAAAGATGATGCATGTAGGCCACAGACCGACGCCAGGCTCAGACTCAGCAGCAGATGATTCATCTCCTCTGTATTTGTCTCTGTGGCTTCAGCAGTAGCTAGGACTATGAGAATGATCCCAATAAATGCTCTGGGCTCTCAGGCCAGCAGTTTTTATACTCTTTCATGGGGCCAGGTTCATGATGAGATGGCCCCACATGGCCTCCCCCAGATGCGCTAAAGAATTCTTTATGCGAAGAGTTTCTAGCCCGTGCTTATCCACTAGTTAAGTACTCCAAGAACACTGGCTGCCATGTGTTTTTTGAGAATGGATATTTTGCATTTCTGAAATGTTAAGTTCCAAGAATAACGAGTGTTATGTTGGGCCAACATTTTGGAATCATATCTAGAGCTACCTGAGACCAGGCAGTCTAAATTTCTCTGTTTTCTCCCTGTGGCAATTCCCAATGAACATGTACTTACTAAACACTTAAGGCACGCACAACCCTACGTATGCTGGGCAACGTGGGAGAATTCATGACAAAGAAAACAGGGTCACGTCTATGAGGGATCTTACGGTATAGTTGTGAGGATCCAACAAGCATTCATTAAGTACCTACTTTATATAAAGCACCATTCTAGGAACTAGGCAAAATTAATCATTTATATAGAATTTGATCTTTGTCCTTCTGAAGATTGTAGTCTGATAAATGATAACCCATCCTAAGTGCATTTTTTTCTGTATTTGTTATTTAAGGGATTTATGGAACTCTCAGAGAGGGAATTTTCTCTTCCGTGCCATAGCCTTAATTGCTCTGCAATTTACAATCTCAGAGAGTTGATTTGGACACTGAGAGGCTAAGTCATGTTCAGATTCACTTAGCCAGTGTGTATAAGAAGTAGAATTTGAATCCAGAGCTCCTCAAGCTAATAGGTATAAAACAAAGTGCTCTATGAGACCTAAAGAGGAAGTAGGGATCAGGGTAGACCTGGAGCAAGTAACCTTTGAATTTGGCTTTTAAGAAATTCAATATATGAAGATAGGGAAGAAGAGCATGACAGGCATAGGAAACATTGAGAGCAGAGGCACATTATCTGGACAGTAGAAGTCAATGTTTAGGCAGAAGGGTAGTTTGATTTTGCTGGAGCAGAGAATACCTGGAGGAAAGCAGGTGTCAGGCTGTGAGGACAGGTTAGCTATGTAGAGCTCATATGTACAAGGGCCAAGGTGTGGGGGGTCCAAGTGGTAAGCAATCCCATTTGGGCTGGAGAGTGACGGAAGGCAAGAGTGATGTGCAAACACATCTTCAGTGTCATTTTAATAGATAAAACCAAATCAATTTTTGACTCTAAGCAAAACTGTCACCATATTAGCTGATCATATCTGATGTGTTTTAAGACTCACAAAGTGCTTTCCTCACCAAACCAAACCAAGCCAAACAAAAACAAACAAACCAACCCCCAAACTGATTTACATAGTAAAGGATTTATTACCCCCTTTCTGTAGCTTAGGAAACTAAGGCTCAGAAAGGTAAGCTGATTTGACAGGGGTCACACAGTGAAAAAACCTTAGGGTTTTTCCCATTCTCTTGGGGACTATGGTCTTGCCTCAGTCAGTCCATCAACAAACATTTATTAAGCTACTATTGTGTGCCAGGCACTGGGCTAAACACTGGGGATCCAAATAAAGGCAAAATAAAACCTCTGTTTTTATTTTGGGGAGCTGGGGAACCTCTATTCTTGTTCCAGCTCTGCTGGGTGACTATAGGATATCTCTGAGTCTCAATGTTTTCTTCTGGAAAGTGGGGATAATAATTGCCATCCTTCTTCCTTCAAAAGACTGAGGTGAGCCCAAAATGGCAGAATCTTTAGGAAGGGTAAATTGCTATGCCAGTCTGGGATGTTATTCCAGTAACTTGGTGGAGCTGCAAGGAGTCATTTGTATGCCCTAGACAAGGTTGAAATATTGTGCTCCCTTGTGTGTGATTGTACATTGTAGGCTTTGAAGCTTTTCTGTAATGCCTATGGCTTGGCTGATCACAGAATCAATGTCTACATCCCCAGAAGGATGGGGTTCTATACTGTAAAAAGTACGTGAATTTCTAAAATGTCATAAATTAAAAATGTCCTTTGTTATACTCTCCTCCTCCCACCTATGTTGTTTGTGTTCATTTTAGCAGATAAATGCTTATCAAGTGATTACTATGTTCAAAGTGTGGTACTGAGGATACAAAAGGATGAAAAAGAAGAAAAAAGGAAGGAAAGAGTGAAAGAAGGGGTAAGAAAGGGGAGGAAGAAAAGGAGGGAAGAAAGTGAGAATTTATTTATATATATACATATATACATACACTTATATGTATGTATATATACACCCACACAACCACCCACCCACACACCCACCCCCACATATATACACATACACATACATATACACCTACATACACATTTAGATATCTATAATCAACCTCACATGTAGACACACATTCATATGCATCTATGAAAGATTTGTTTGTCCCCTGTTTCTCTGAGGGTGGATAACCACTTCCTTCATAAGTTCAAGTCTTTCCATATTTTTCAAGTCCACCAACTCACCATTTCCTGCACCATAACAATATTCCAACCTTATACTATTCAGTTATTTTAAATAGTCTAAAACAATATTGATTAATATGACTTACATGTAGCATAGTTTCCCTAATTTCCTTTTTTCATTAAATCCATTTTAGCTTTAACTTTGTCTGAGGTCATGATTACTACCCCTGCTTTTACCCTAATAAATTCCACTCCTGATCTTTATTTTCTGTTTGTGTGCATCTTTTATTTCCTATCCCCCTTGACTCTTCTATTTTACTTTACTATCTTACCCTCCTGTTACTTAATCTACCCCCCTCCAAAGATTCCATTTTATTTTCTCCCTCTACCCTTTGCCCTTCCCCTCTTGTTTCTATCTGAATTTAGAAGACTTTTATAGCCTTCCAAACATATATATTATTCCTTCTTTATCCTGTTTCCATTTATCTAGACACCCTTCTATAGTCCCCCCTTATCCTATTTCCTCACCCTCTTATTTCTTTATAAAATTGGAAGACTTTAATTCCCTTCTAAGTGTATATTTTGTTCTCTCTAACCCAGATTTGACATGAGTAGGGTTAACTCTAAAAATCCCTCCCTTATCATCTTCACTCTCCTTATCCCTTAGCTTTTAATTCTTTCTGAATTTAAAAGACTTATATATATATATATCTATATGTATGTATGTTTCTATGTATGTATATGTATTGTTCCCTCTTTACCCCATTCCTGATGAGAGTAGGGGTCCAGAAATACCAGACCTCCACCCTGTCTAATTCCTGTGTCAAGTCTTCCTCTCGTACCTGATTTGTATAAGATAATTGCTCTTTATCACCTTTTCCTAAATGGTTTTACTTTTTTATGAATTATTTTCTTGTTTACATCATTCATTTCCACAAGATTTTGAGTTACAGATTTTCTCCCCATTTTTCCCCTACCCACAACCCCAAAACAGCGCTCCCACTGTAAAGTCCCTCCCCTAATCTGCTCTCTCCTGTGTCTGCCTCCATAGCCCCTCTAACTTTCTGGTAGGGCAGAATTGGTATCCCTACCCTAGCGCCTGATTATCTTAATTCCCAGTTGCATGTAGTTAATAATAATACTACTAATAATTATATATATAT
>JAQQSW010001570.1:0-10466 GCA_028646575.1 Pseudocheirus occidentalis
TGGGACACACTGAGACACAGTATAGCTAAACTGCAAAGTTATATAGAAAAGAAAGGCTCCAGATAAAGGGAAGAGATTGCTTAATAATAACCCATTATTAAAATAACATCAGACTTTATAGGGAGAAAAGGGAGGATTACATATTTGCAATAATCACACATTTACAAATGATGAATATTTACTAAATTAAAGTATAAGCCATGAAGCCAATAATGTTTACCCGGCAAATGATAGCATGCCTTATGAGAAAAAAGAGGTGAAAAGTTGAGTAGAAAACAGATTTTGAAATGTTTCCAAAGCATCAAAGCTTTTCCATGGAAGTTCTCCAACAACAAAGAGTGCCCTCAACCCAACCCAAATGATGAGACTTTAGAACAGACAACATAACATTTTAAATGAAGTATGGGAATTCTTGGGCTGCTGGCTAATTCCTCACTGCTTTTAGAAATGTTTCAGAGAAATAAAGGATGAAAGAGAACAGGAGCAAAGGAATTCCTGCATTTGATGATGGGGAGAGCCAAGTCAAAATAACCTGCATTGTTATAAATGAAATGAACGTCATTTAGAGTAGTTCAGCTGAAGTTGGGTTAATAGTCAAAATAATAAGAATAGGAAAGTTCATATCCCCTTCTGATGGAATGACCAAAGAAAATTTAAAAATTACAATGCCAAGTAAAATATCTGTAACCTCCCCACACAGTTCAAGAGTTATAAAAGATATTTTTAAACTCCCCAGCAATATGCTGACTGGGAAATACAATAGCAATAATAATATCATCAATAACAGTAATCATGACTAGTGTTTATATGTGCTTTAAGATTTGTAAAAAAGGTGATTTCATTTGATTATCACAATAATCTTATTAGGCAGGTGCTCTTATTATCCCCATTTTACAAATTTGGAAATGAAGGCTGAGAGAGGGTAAATGTCTCAAGTAGGATTTGAACTCAGTTCTTCCGGACTCTAAGACCAACGGTCTATCCACTGAGCCACCTAGTTTCTTCACATATTTAATCCAGGAAGATTCAAATGGATTAAAAAAAAAACTTTTATATATTACCAGTTCATTGAATCCAACTTCAATATTTACTATCTATGTGAATGAGTCACTTTAACTCTCATCTCTGCAGTTTCCTTACCTGCCTGCTCTACACATTTGTGACCACAGGTCCTCAAATGTCAAAAACAATGTTTAATATTTTTTAAAAATATTTTTTTTTGCTTTTCTTTTGGAGGGGGGAGGGTAGGGCAATTGGGGTTAAGTGACTTGCCTGAGGTCACACAGCAAGTAAGTGTTAAATGTCTGAGGCAAAACTTGAACTCAGATCCTCCTGACTTCAGTGCTCTTCGCTGTGCCACCTAGCCATCCCCAGAAACAATGTTTTAGTAATCATGTCCATAACTGTTTAAGGAACTTGTGATTTATCTCACAGGATTTTAGGGTTAAGGGTGAAAAGAGAAGTTAGATATAATCTATTTCAAAACTTTCATTTTGCAGATAAAGAAACTGAGACCAAAAGAGATGAAGTGACTTGTCCAAAGTCACACAGGTAGCTCATAGCAGCATTAAGATTTGATTCCAGTGGGCTCAAATTACAGTGCTCTTTTCATTACACACATAATTCCTCCCAGGTAAATTCAACTCAATGAAGGCAGTCGGGTCTTTATTACCATCCTCCTACTTCCCTTGGGTTTCAATTTTGTATTAACCATCCTCTTTTTCTCAGGCTGACAGTCACTCTATTTTATATAGAAACTTGTCCAATGTTAATTTGTTCCCTGCAAAACGAACTTTTCAAATGTCAAAGAGAAAAACCACTTGAAACTTCCTAGGGTAGGAACCAGGGAAAACGCATTCCCTTCTCTTCTACTTTCCTGTGATTCAATCACAATGTAAGTGGTCCAGCAAATCTCTTCACGGTCCTATTCTCTGAGCTTCTCAGAAAAAGATTTGGGAGGCTTAACCTTGCTAGTGTTCAGGATTTGCTGGTTTTCAGAAAGATGGATTATCAACTTTTAAACTGTATTATCTCACTGAAACACAGACCATCCTTGAGTAAAGGAAGGAAAAGACAAGTATCATTAGCCCTGATTTGCAGATAAGGATATTGCAACAAAGAATTTCACATCTTTAATTTTTCTTTTAAAAATAATATATTTATAAATATCTTTTATTTGTATATCATTTATAATTCCCTTAGTATTATTTTCACTCCCCCTCTTCCAGAGAGCCATCTCCTATAATAAAACATCTTAAAAAACAAAACAAAACAAAATCAAAAACAAAGAGTGATCAAAAAAATCTGCAAAGCCTATCAACATATTGAAAAATTAGACCTCCAAATCTGCAAAGGTATAGGGCAACATGCCTTTTTATAGCTCTTCTTTGGGACCAGACTTAATATTTATAATTTCACAACATTCCGTTCCAATTGCTTTGTGGTTATTATATTTACATTTAAAAATATGTTTTAAATATTGTTTTATCAATATCTTTTTATAGTACTATAATTTCCCTTAGTATTTCTTCCTTCCCCCTAGCAGAGAGTCATTCTTTTTACCAAATATTATTTTAAAGATTTTTTTTAAAAAGAAAAAAAAATGAAAAATGAGCTTCACTGATCAAATGCATTGAAAAAATCTGAAAACATAATATATAACATTTGTGGGTCTCCTACCCGTGGAAAACATTTGGGTGGGAATCATACACATACACACACACACACACACACACACATACACACATATATATAATATATATGTGTGTATATATATATATATACACAAATATATACATATATAGATGTAAACACATATATTATAATATTTATTGTCTAATACTTAAAAATTAGGAGACCATATACATCTCAAAGCTATGAGTAGGAGACGTACTTAGGGCCAAACAATGAACAGAAGTAATTACAGAAGATAAAAGACTCCTGTTACTGGAAAGTGAACAGCTCCTATACACAGGAGAAAAAAAAAAAAAAGAAAAAGGCCACCTGTGACTAGGGGGCAGTCAAATGGTAGAAAAACAACCTCCCCCTCACCCCCCAAAAAACCAAATGAAACTAAACAGAAAACAAACTATCAACTTTCTTCTGTAAGGATTTGGTATCCAAGCCCTCAATGTGTCTGTTTGTAAACCAACTTGGATTAAGTCCTCCCCAGGGGGTATATCTTCAGTCCTTGCTTTTCCTTATCAAAATTAGGGGTGACCAAGTTTCCAATGGAGAAACCAGACAGGAGGGGCGGGTGGGAGGGGGGAATCTGATTGAGATGTTTTTTGTTTCTCTAGACAAAATTGCTAAAGCCAACTGGGTCAGCATTCCTTAAATTCTGAGAAGGGAGTAATCAGACTGGGAGTGATCTGAAGGCCAGTCCACTTTCCCAGGATGCAGACTAATCCTATCACTTGAAGATTAACGCTGGCCCACCCTGAAAACTCTTAATCCACCTCCTCCTTAAAATGTCTGCCAATGAGAATTGCCTTACCTTCCAGAGGAGGTACAAATGATGCACTGTTAGGCTAATCAGAAGGAAGACACACCTAGGTTTGAAAGACCCTGTAGGCTTTTGCTTTGGGCCTTTTGGTTAGAAAGAGAGAGACCAGTGACCTAATTTATTGGTTATTGTTAGACTAATAAATTGGTCATGCTTATATCCCTGGCTGGGGTGCTGGCATGACCCATTTGACTAACAGTATGCATATAACTTAATAAAATAGTATTGGTTATGAATTAAAATGATCTTTACCTGAAGAAAACTGTACCTCAATATAATTTTAATCACCACATATTTCTTTGTGTATGACTAGAGGATTGCAGAACTAGGTTGCCACTTAGAAATTTTATGGAATCATGAATAAAGAATAATTGATTAATGAATAGGAGATACCTTAATGGAAGATAGCCTTTAAGGTATCATTTTGCTCTACCAAGTTCAATACTTTTTTATAATCAGGAAACAAACACAGTAGGATCTTGTATTCTATATAACATTCAGACAGTTACATGGAATATCACATGTAAAAGCTTTCATGTTACTTACCATGACACTCTAGGAAACCCATAACTGGGAAAACTTCATGATCCTGTGTAATTGCATCAGTCTCTTTACTTATCATTAGCTTCTGTCCTTTTAATTGGAGAGTGGCACCATGAACTCCAAAGCCTCTATTAAAAAAGGGAGCCCAGGTCAGAATATTTCATTTTTCATCTCTATGTGTTACTTTTGAACTTCTCTGACTTTTCCATAATGCCCCCACATCAGGTAAATCTGCCTCCTACCCCCCCACCCCCACCCCATCTTTTCAACTTCTTTTGTGTACTGTCTTCCCCATTAGATTTTAAGCTCCTTAAGGAAGAGGACCTTTTGAAAATAGTTGTATCCCTACGGCTTAGCCCAAATGTCTGTTGACTGACTACTTATATACCCTCTTTTTAGGATGCTCTTAGCACATGTGTAAAGTATTTTCATAAAATTTAGACACATGGAAAAGTAAGTAATGAGGTCAGTAGCTGATATTTTCTCAGTTGCTTTTTTTGCGGGGTGATATCAATAAGGTCTGTGATTTTTTTTACAGGCCTTTAAATTTTTCTCATAAGGTTTTGGAAATAAGTTTATATTAATATTCCCTCTGATTGTCAAGAGTTTCTCCTTAGAGAGTAAGTTAAATGATTTGATTAAGGTACTTTTTAGCTTATTTTAGTATCCTTGTTATTGTAAATGCTTTATACTGGCTGAACTATTGCATAAAATATAGTTGATGTGCATGTCCTTCCCTTTCTCTATATACCCCCTTAATAGTATTTAACATAAATCATAACAGAGATATATTGAGAAATATATTTCCCACCCCACCCCCCAATCTTTAAGCCTCCTAGTTTTGCACTGGTTTTGACCTCAACTCTAAGAAGTTGATGATCTGATTGAAAATAATGATCCCAAAATGAAATGATTCCAAAACCAGTAATGCTTTATTTCCTACAGTTAAATATAATCAATTTCTTTTTTGTTGTTGTTGTTCTCTTCTTCCACACTTGCCACATGTAATAACTACTTGTTGTTACTTGATGTTTAAGTTGTATAAGCATGTCTATTTAATTTACAGGTTCATGGCTTCTCTCATTCAGTATTCCTGTCCATATTTTCCAATATTTTTCTTGCTGTCCTTGCCTATTCCCACTTTTACATCAAAGTCAGTAGGTATCACTGTGTATGTAGATATATTTTGTCTGTGTTATTGAACACTTCAAAGAATTTTCCATTTTTATCCTCTGCAACAGATGTTAGTGCATGACTTTCATTTTTTTCATGGCTCTCTTTTTCAATTATTTATCATCAATACTACAATACAAGATAACGAAATATAAAATAATGTTTCTTGTTGTCTTTGGGTTCAGGACAAAACCAATTCTGTCAACTCTTTTATTTGTCTAAGAATAATTTGTGTACCATCCTTTCATTTAAGTACAACTTTATTTTTCTGTTTTGATGTACAGTGAGAATATAAGATTGATATAATTCAGTACATACAATACTTGTTCCTTGGTCATTAGATAGAATCACACACTGCTCAGTGCCAACAGCTAATGTTCGTTGAAAACTTTATAACTGATTTTTGGCATGCTCTGTCATTCTATAGAAGACAGCCTCACAGGTTGGACTGACATTTTGTATTTTTCTTTGATTCATGGGTTTCAATAGCTAAAGAAACATTACTAGGTCAGCCTACTGGTGATGAATCTCTACACACTTAGCTGAGTTAGTTCTCAAGGAGCAGACTATTGCAAGTATCACAAGACTGACTTTCTCTCTCTCTCTCATAGCTATCTATTTTGCATGACTAATGTTGAAATTCAGATAAGGAAACATTTTAATTAAAAACAAATGTCTCTTTTCTGTAGGGGTATTTTCAAAAATATAATAAATAGTAAGACAAATGTTAAAATTGTAATGTTAATGTAATGGTTTATAGGAATAGCTTTATCTCTCAGTGCAGGGAATGTAAAGTTTTCATATGTACTTAAATCATGTTAAGTTTGTGAATTCTTGAAAAGAACTAGCATAAGGGAGATTTTCTAGGGTACCTATTGACTCAATCATGTTGAAAGAATCATATAACTTTAAAAGCAATGTATGCATAGGTAGTGGGATAAATGTTAAATCAGATAATCATTTTGTGCTTTTATGAATTGTTTGAACTTTTTCTAAATAGTCCTTCAAAAATATTTTTTTCATTCACTATTTTAAAAATATTTTAACATTCTGTTTTTTTTAAATTTTGAGTTCCAAATTCTCTTCTACCCCTCCTCTACCCATAGAGAAGGCAAACAAATTATAACAATTATACCTGTGTAATCACATAAAATATATTTCCATATTAGTCCTCTTCCAAAAAAACAAAATAAGTGAAAAATTATACTTCAATTTGAACTCAGAATTCAACAGTTTTCTCTCCAGAGATGGATAGCCTTTTTAAAAAATCCATAATGATTCCTTTGAAATTGTCTTAGTTTATTGTATTGACAAGAATAGCCAAATCTTTCATAGTTGATCATCATTATAACATTGCTGTTACTGTACACAATGATCTTCAGGTTCTTCTCACTTTGTATCAGTTCCTATACTCTTGCCATTTTTTTTCTCAAACTATTCCCTCATTATTTCTTCTAGCACAATAGTATGCTATCACAATCACATGCTACAACTTTTTCAGCAATTTGTCAATTGATGAGCATCCCCTTAATTTCTAATTCTTTACTGTGACACACACAAGAGTTGCTATAAATATTATTTTGTGTGTACATAAATCCTTATCCTTTTCCTTTGATCTTTTTAAGGTAAGGACCTAGTAGTGGTATTTCTGTTTCAAAGGGCCATGCATGGTTTTATGGTCCTTTGGGCATAATTCCAAATTGTTCTCCAGAATGTTTGGACCAGTTCATAACTTTACCAACAATGCATTAGTGTACTTAATTTCCCTCATCCCCTCTAGCATTTGTCATCTCTGATAGGTGTAATATGGGACCTCACAGTTGTTTTAATTCACATTTCTCTAATCAATAGTGATTTAGAGTATTTTTTCATGTGACTATAGATAGCTCTATTTTTTCCCCCTGAAAACTACTTGTTTATATCCTTTGACTATATATCAATTATGAATGGCTCTTATTTTTATAAAATTGACTCAGTTCCCTCTATATTTGAGAAATGAAACCTTTGTCAGAGAAACTTAGAATTTTTTTATATTACTTCATTTTCTATGGTACCTATGAGCAAAACTTGGTTTTCCAAATTATCCCTTTCAATTAGGTCCAGTTTTACTTTTCATTTGTTACTGATCATGATTGCCACCCCTGGCCTCTTTCAGCTGAAGCATAATGGATTGTGCCTTTTATTTCACATTGCTGTCTTTCTGTCCCAATTGCATCTCTGGTATGCATGGATTCTGGTTTCCAATTCATTCTTCTATCCAATAGTATTTTATGGGTTAGTTCATCCCATTCCAATTCACAGTTATTATCACTAATTTTGCTTTTCCCTTCATCCCATTTCCTCATTTATTCTCTCACTTTCTTTTTATCTTGACTCTTTTTGAACCAATTCTAATTAGAGTGAGGTTCAGACATTGCCTGCCACACCCCCATTTTCCTTTCTACCATAAAAGCTCTTCCTTGTGTAGGTACTTTGTATATACCCTAATAATGGTAAATTTCTCTGGAGTTACATGTATCATCTTCCTATGAAGGAATGAAAACAGTTTAACTTTATCAAGTCTCTTATGAATACTCTTATGTGTTCATCTTGTTATCTTGAGTCTTGTGTTTAAATGTCAAATTTTCTGTTCAGCTCTGGTCTTTTAATCAGGAATGCTTGAAAATTTTACAATTTGTTAAATATCCATCAAATATATCTATACTCAGTTTTTGCTGGATATATTATTCTTAGTTGTAATCATAGTTACTCACCTTCTGGAATATAATATTCCAAGCCCTCTGCAGCTTTAATGTGGAAACCCCTAAATCTTGCATGATGCTGACTGTAGCTTAATGACATTTCAATTGTTTCTTTCTAGATGCTAACAATATTTTCTCCTTGACCTGGGATCTCTGGTATTTGTTTATAATATTTCTGGAAGCTTTCATTTTGGGATTTCTTTCAGGAGGTGACCAGTGGCATCTTTTGATGTCTATTTTACCCCTGTATCTAAGATATTGAAGCATTTTCCCTCTAGGCTTTGTTTTTTGATCCTGTATTTCAGGTAGTCCAATAATTCTTAAATTATCTTTCTTTGTTCTGTCTTCTAATTCTTTTTTCTGTTGAGATATGTTTCACATTTTCTTCTTTTTTATTGTTTTGTCATGTCTCATGGAGTCATTAGCTTCCACTCATCTAATTCTAATTTTTAAGAAATTATTTTCTTCAGTGAGCTTTTGGACTTCATTTTCCATTTGGCCAATGTTGCTTTCTAAGGTGTTATTTTCTTAAGTATTTTTGTGCCTCTTTTGCTACCCATTAATTTTCTTTCCATAACATTCTTGCTTCATTTTCATTTATTTTCCCACTTTTTCCTCTGCCTGTCTTATCTTTGTTTTTTTTTCCTTTTTTCACTCTTCAAGGATTTATTGTTGACCTTGGGGCCAATTGTCGTTTTTTGAGGCTTTTCTTATACTTGATTTCCCATTATTGTCTTCTAAATTTATGTTTTGATTTTTCCTGCCATTAGTAGCTCTCCTTTTTTTAAAAGTTCTTTTCTGTTTGCTAATCTTTCCAAGCTATTTCTTGACTTTGAACTTTATGTTAAAGTTGGGCTAGGTTGACCTGGGCATGGGTGAGGAAGTATGAAAAGCTTTGGGCTTTTTGTGCTGTCATTTTCACTACTAGTTTTGGAAGTCTTTAAGTACTTTGTGCTTCCAAGGTGGTGTGATCTGAGGAGAATTGTAGTCTCTGCTCTCCTGGTTTACACTTCGGTCTTTACCCAAGAAGGGCCCCTATTCCCTTGCAGTCAGCTGTATAGTGTTCCTCTTAGCCCTGGAACCATGACTAGGTCACGTGGTCTCCTGCAGTCACAAACTCCAGTACTCCCCTCTGCTTTGGAACTGCAACCAGTGCCTGTGCTCCCTTGTGACTGATCATGAATACTCCTTTCTGCCCTGTAGCAACCTGTACTGCAACCCAGAACTAGGTATGTGCAGAAGAGTTGCCCATCAGTGCCAGCTGCACTCAGTTTCGGCAAAAGGTCCCCTCTAATCTTTTCCTGACCAGTTGTCCATCCCCATCCCTATCCCTTCCCTCCTCCCCCCCAGATATACACACACATTATTATGTCTGGGTTGAGATTTCTCTGCTCCTGCCACTGTTGCAAGTGCCTCCAAGGTCTGTCACTGGTGATGCTGCTACCTCCCTAGTGTCATAGACATCTCCTGTCAACTTCCTAAGTTTCCCTAGGCTGGAAATATATCTCACTCTGATATCTTGTTGGCTCTGCTGCTTTAAAATTTGATTTGACGAGTTAGTGTTGTTTGGAGGTGAATGTTGGGAGAGTTCAGCTGGGTAGCTGACTGTATTCTGCCATCTTAGCTCTGCCCCCCCCCCAAATAAAATTGAGAGTGAAAATATTGATGGATTTAGTTATTTTGTTGGTTGGGAAAATTCCTCAAATCTTCTGGTATAGCCTTCACTAGAATTTATGAATTCCACCCCTTTTCAATCAGAAACAGTTTGTTTTTACTCTTCTTGTGTAGAAAACATAGACATCTATGTTTTCTACATGACTAGCCAGTGGATAAAGCAGTTTGATAAGTAAGTCAAAACTTAGGAAGTTAGCTCTTTGTAAATACTATTGATATCTTTGTAAATGTATTTAAGTGCTTCAAGAAAAGAACTTAACATTTATCCCTAACTGTTAAGAAGTATCAGAAATTATTCAGTCCAGGTAGGCGAGACCACTGATTAGCTTTTTCTTAATCACAGAACACTTTTGTTATTGTTTCATAGCCTGAGGTCCATTTCCCCTGTCAAAGGTTTTGACTGAAACCCCTAAGGCAGTGGTTAACTGGGAAATATGTTCCAAAATTGATAGATCTTTTAAAGCAGTGATTTCCAAATATTTTTCATACCTAATCTTATCTGTAAAATTTTTTGAGTACATTCCTTTAGTTACTTACTTATAAATTACATCTACCATTATTCTGATATTTTTATACTAAAAAATATGAAACAGAAATTCTGAAAAGTACAAGAAAATATGAAGTAATAAGTAAAAAGTGTTCTTTGGCAATCATCAGAATTTAAGTTGGGGAAATTACATGGCCAGACTTGCACTATAGGAAAATCATTTTGGCAGTGGAATTTAGGGTACATCTGAGAGGAGAGATATTTGAGGCAGGCAGGCTTTTGCAATGATCCTAGCAAGAGGTGATGAATGCCTGACTTAAGAAAATAGCTACATAAGTACAAA
>JAQQSW010001571.1:0-17304 GCA_028646575.1 Pseudocheirus occidentalis
CTGCAACTAGGAATTAAGATATACAGGGGCTGGGATAGGGAGACCCTCCCTGCTCTACCAGAAAGTAAGAGAGCAGAGCAGGGGAGGGGCTTTACAGTAGGATTGCTGTTTTAGGGGTGGGGCAGGGGCAAGATGGGGAGAAAATTTGTAATTCAAAAATGTAATGAAAATGAATAATGTAAACAAGAAAAGAAATAAAAATAAAGTTTTTTAAAAAAGGAAATGAATGTTGAAAACTAAAAACTAAAAATAAATAAATTTAAGAAAAAGGAGACATCATGCTGAAAGAAAAAAATAGAGAAAAAAACACAACAGTATCTGAAAGCTACTCCAACTGAAAAACAGAAAGTCTTTTCTTGTATTACATTAATCCATGTGATGACAGATTAAACAGAGATGTGTCTACCTTGTTTTCATCCTTTATTTAAATAGTTGGGGGACTTGGATGACAAGCTATTTCTAAGGGATAATTAGTCAGAAGATACAAAGCTGAAAAGGGTACCAATTAACTTCCTTCTGTTCTGGAACTCTTGTTAAGTACCATGAATGGTAACGAACTTTCATGATGATTTTCACTTGTGCTTCAACCACCACATCATAGTTTTTCATTCTCAGAGTTTTCTAGTACTTGTGAAGCTGTCGAATTAATAGAAGCTGCTCTAGACCAGAACTATCAAACATGCAGCTGCAACACTGCCAAGTGCCACAGAACAAAATCAAGACATAATTGGGAAATATTTAACAAAACAAAAATACAATAGAACATAGATAATAACTGAACAACAATACTGATAGGTGGTTTTCTAAGTTCATCTCTCCCTTGGCTATAACACTTTGGGACTCCTCTGACAGACTTCTTCACCGTGCCCCAGGAAGCTCATTCTTGGGATAACCTCATCACCCCGTAAGATCTTACCAGCCTTAGTACTCCACTCATCACTAACTCAGCCTCTCAGGCTATGAACCCCAAATCTCCAGCTAAGGAAAGAGCTCAGCTCAGACATCTCTCCTCTTTTACCTGGATGAACTACTCTGGGACTTCTCTGACTGACACTATCATGCCCCAGTGTGAGGTACCACATCTCTCACCTTTTCAGCTCCGTTTTGTGTGTCTTCCCTCACCATGAAAGCTCCTTGAGAACAAGGACAGTTTGGGGTTTGTTTTTTATTTGTATCTAGTTCATGGAACAAAATAGCCATTTAATAAATGCCTACTGACTTCAGTGACTTGGCTTAATAGGAAGCTCGTGGGATCTTTATATACAGTTAAGTGGCCCCCATTTCTATCTAAGTTTGATACCACTGCTCTAGACCACAGCAAAATCAAAAATTTCTCAAATTACATTAAGATTAAATTCATCAACATAGTTATAGAGATACCTAAATAGGACATTTAAAAACCTCGAGATGTAAATGCATTTCTCCTTGTCCCCTTTAGTGCTTCTTCTAAATCCTACTGATCTTTAATTGGCACAAGGAATGAAAACATAACTTTGTACTATGTGTTTTCCTTCCTTTTTCTTAGATTTTTACAGACATTTATGAGAGGGAACTGGCTGAGTTCCTTTAGATAAAAGCATAGTTCGTGTTTTTATTCTAGCAATACAGGAAGTAGTAGAAAGGATGGAGTGGTATAAGTAAGTGTAGACAGGATCAATGTAGCATGATACCCAAGTGAAATTTGATATGTACCCACAATTTTTTTAAAGCCATATGCAAGAATGGATTGGTCTAACACAAAGAGAAGGGGTTAGGGATATGGGGGGAAGTCCTTCAATCTAAGGGATTATGGTGTACAGTGAGCTCTTTTTTTTTTTTAATGTTAGCCATTTGTACAACACATACCAATGAATGACTGAACACTTAAAGAATGATTCATAACTAATTAGGAAAAAAATAGCCACATTTTAAACAGGACTTGCAAGACATTGCACTAAAGCAGAGTCAGTTTTCCTCTTGTATGAGTAGGATATCTGTTGCTCTGCAGTTGTTTTTTCAGTCATGTCTGACTCTGTGACTCCATTTGGATTTTCTTGGTAAAGATACTAGAGTAGTTTGCCATTTCCTTCTCTGGTTCATTTTACAGATAAGGAAACTGAGGCAAACAGGGTTAAAGTGACTTGCCCAGGATTACACAGCTAATAAGTGTCTGAGGTCAGGTTTGAATTCAGGAAAATGAGTCTTCTTTTTTTTGCTTTTTGGAGGGGGGAAGGCAGAGCAATTGGGGTTAAGAAAACTAGAAACTAGTCTTCTTGACTCCAGGTCCATCACTCTACCCACTGTACCACTGAGCTGCACATAACAAGAATATGCTGCATCTTAAAAATTTCAAGTAAAGTAAACGGTCATCCTTCATGGCTTTAAAAGACTTAAAAGATTTGGGGAAAAGTGACTTTAGATACATGAAGTTGAAATACACGACCCTCAACTCTCCCTTCCCTCCCTAAACAGAGGTCAATTTCACAGCAGATTTTAGACAAATTTTTCTGATATCTGGGATGTATTGATAACATGGGAAACTTTCAGACAGCAGAATGTTACTCCATAGTAAAGATACAAAACAGCAATCAAATACTACCAGATTGAGTTCCTCTGGCATTTAGATAAGAAGATAATGACATTGAAGAATTTCATACGCTCTCTAACTGAACAAAGGACAACACTTATCACATTAGATTCTACTGGAGATACAAATAAAAGTGATAAGAATAATTTTAACAGCAACCAAATAGCATTACAGACACAAGTCTCTAAGTTGATCTTTTAACTCCTTTGGTGACAGTAAATGGCTTAACTCTCTAAGCAGACTGGCAAATTTCTGAGACTCTTGAAAACTAAATATGAGGATAGCTGTCTTAAGTAACCTTGACTTTCTTCTGTTTTCTCTTCATACATACTTACCTGCATAGACCACTGGAGTTGGATATGCCAAGTACTAAGCAAGGTGTCATATAATTCAGTCAGCTGTCGTTCTAAAGATAGGTCACGCTGGCAAAGATTCTGCCAGTATGACAAAAGTTGTGCCTATAAAGGAGAAGCCAAGAATATTATAATGGGCTAGCTCTTCCTTCCTGGAAAGAAAAATGACTTAGCACCATGTGGCATTCTCTGAAACAATACCACAGAGAAAAAACATTCATGTACATTTATCAACTTATATGTGTAAATACACACACACACACACACACACACACACACACACACACACACACACACACACACACACACACACACTGATTCCCAACTACTAAAAGCCTTGAAAGCTCCATGTCCTAATACCCTAAATATTAATCCTTAGCCACTTGAGGACAGGATTTGAAGGGATTAGGGTTACAGCTAGCAACTTTCAAATTTTTTTGATATCCAATTTCAATACCAAAATATTTACCAAATTCCAATGGAGTAATGGAATTTAGGGCAGCAACTACAATTAGAAAACACAAAAAAAGGAAAAATCAAGCACCTTTTCAAGTGGATAGATCAAACTATTTTCTCTTTGAAACATTAATTCCTTTAGAAAAGTTTTTGCCAATATCCCATCATATAAAGATTCCAGAGATTTTTAAACTGAAGATCATTTAAAACGTTGTCAATTGAAAGCCCAAGCCAGGAGCACCCCCTACTGGATAGAAAAATCTAAAGAAAAAATGCCAAATAGGGAATAGAGATTTAAAATCTCACAGAACAACTCATGTTTACATAGAACTTTACATTTGCAAAATACCTTACATACCTCATCTTTTTTAATCCTCATATTTGAGGTGATAATGATAATAATATTAATAACAATAATATCTTCATTTTACATATGAGAAAACAGAGGGGTCAGGTCAAATAGCCTGCCGGCAGACACGCATTCAGAAAGAAACTGAACTCAGACTAGAAGTCGGGTCTTCCTACTCTCATTCAGAATTCTTTCTACTATGTTACTGACATCACATAACTATAGCTATGCAACAATTTCTTACCTTATGGCATTTGAAATAGTAGGCAAGAAGTTGAGGCATCCGGTCAATTTCTGTAAAAACTTTCACAAATACTTTGGCCTGATCTGAAATAGCAAAATATAAGTAAGGCAAACACCCATAGAAGGATTACTACTAGGTGTCCTATTACACATAAAATTTCAATATAAAAGGAATTTATAATTCCCTAATATAGACATAAAGAGTTAAATTAGTATTTGGAAGTTCTCACCCCACTCATGAATAAACTGATTTAATATAATCCATAAAATGAAGAAGCTGAACTAGATTACCTCTAAGGTTTCTTCCAGTTCTAAATCTATGTGTTTATGATGCTGTCATTATTAGCAATAACAGTAATGAGAATAAATATGCAAAAGGCAACTGAAAAATGACTGTCTAATTAGAGCATACATAATATATCGTTATAGCTACTATGCCAATCAACAAGCATTTATTAAACACCAACGACATACCAGTCACTACTTTCAAAGAGCAATGTTACATTTTATTAAAACAAACTTTATCAATTATACCAAAGTGAATTACACTGGTAGGCACAATAAATCAGACATTATTACCTCCCCCAAAAGTTAAGATACCAGTAACTACCAATCAAATATGCTTACTTGGGGTAGCTAGGTGGCTAGCTTTTGATTGTGGTTCTCTTTCAGAGGATACATCACCCTCTGCCCCACTGCTTGTGAAAAGAGCACCAGCCCTGGAGTCAGGAGGACCTGAATTCAAATCCTGCCTCAGACCCTCACTAGCCATTTTACCTTGGGCAAGTCACTTAACCCCAACTGCCCTGCCTTCCCCCCTCTAAAAAGCAAAAAAAAAAAAAAAAAAAATCAAATGTGCTTACTTTCTCACCTCTACAAATCTTCATGAAAATAATTTATATATAATTGTTAGTGGAGTTATAAACTGATCCAACCATTCTGGAGAACAATTTGGAACTATGCCCAAAGGGCTGTAAAACTTGTTCATACACTAGGTCTATATCCCAAAGAGATCATAAAAAATGGAAAAGGGCTCACATGCACAAAAATATTTATAGCAGCTCTTTTAGTGGTGGCAAAGAATCGAAAATTGACAGGATGCCCATCCATTGGGGAATGACTAAATAAGTTCTACTTTATGATTGTGATGGGATACTATTAGTTCCATAAGAAAGGCAGATTTTGGAAAAACCTGAACTTACAGGAACTGATACAAAAAGAAATGAGCAGAACCAGAACATTATACACAGTAACAACAATAATATACAATGTTCAACTGTGAATGACTTAGCTCTCCTCAGCAATACAATGACAATTCCAAAAGGCTCATGGTAGAAAAGGCTATCCACACCCAGAGAAAGAACCTATGGAGTCTGAATGCAGATCAAAACATATTATTTTTTCTTTTTTTTTCTTTCTTGTAATTTTTCCCAAAGAAGAAAAGGGAATTTTCCATACCCCAACCAGGTTGGCTGCCCTACTACCACCACCACCAAAGGCCAACTGAGGTGGTGACCCCTGCCTTTCCAAACAAGTTAGGCGAACTCAAGAGAAGGAGAGCCTGAGACAGCTACAGGTCTCTCTCACTGATGACTTCTCACCTGCATCATCCTCTCGGAGTATTCCCTTTAAATTTATTTATTTACTTATTTTTTGTTGTTGTTGTCACTTTTTAAAATTACTTTTTTAGAAAAAAGAGAAAGTCTAAAAGATACACAAGGCTCACACAGTAAATTGTCAATGATTAGTTCTTTTTTATGCCTTAACACTGACACAAAAGTTACATACTGCCCCAGTGTTGTGTAGAGCACAAACAGAATGTTCACAACACTAACACAAACACAAAAGAAGATGCAGTGAGTATCCAAATTTTAAATGATAGAGGGCTTCCTCTTTCAAAATGCAAGCCAAAAAGTATCTGAAACCAAGAAATTTTAATTACATGCTTTGTTGCTACATATGTATTAAAATGCTTGCCTCTCATTCAGGAGCCAGGATAAGCCAAATGCGGAATAAAATGAAAAATTATATGACTCACTTTCACTATTAGGCCATAGCAACAACAGAAAACAGTAACATCCCTTTGGTTGGTTTTCAACGCAGAATGACAAAGTTTCTAATTTTTGTCTTGCTTTTTTTCTCTTTAATTTCCTTTCCAAATCTTTTAATTACATTTCTGAGGTGGAGGTGCTTTATGTCTTCCGGGCATTCTTCGGGTTCTACTCCTTCCCAAAAATGATGCACTTCAAATTAGTTATTTTCTTTATCGTGGTTGTCTTTCAGAGGACACATCACCCTCTGCCCCACTGCTAGCGCTGGGGTCATCCTTGCGAGAGACATTTCTTTCTTTACTTGACTCAGAAGGTCCCTTTGCTCTGGTCTTTCCTTTTCTCTGTTGCTGTTTTTCAAGCTTTGAAACCTGCTTGGGATCTGCAGTGGCAGCCACTGGGGACACCAGTTCTATAGTCACAGGCCCATCATTCTGGATATGTACTTGTATGTAGGCTCCAAACTTGCCATTTTTAATGAGCTCTGGTTTATAAGCCTTTCTAAGTTGCACAAGGAAATTGTTGTAGAAAGTCTCTGCTTGCTCTGTAGGCACTGCCATATGATAGTCTGGTTTGTTCCCTTTCAGAATACACTGAAGAGTAAACTGGCTGACGCACAACACTTCATACTGTTTGTCCATCACACTTTCTGATCAGTGTTTCCCACTTTTATCTTCAAATACCCTCAGGTTTAAAATCTTTCGAACCATGTGTTCCAGTCCTTTCTGTGTATCTTCCAAAGAAATACCCAGCAACACACAAATGCCCCATCCAATGGAATTCATCTGCTCCTCTCCAACTGTGACACTGGCCCACGTGACACACTGGATGATGGCCTTCATGGCAGCTCTGTCCCACTGAGGGTGGCCCAAGCAGCAGTGGCAGAGGCAGTGCCAAGGCCTGGCTCCCCGCTCCTAACTACCCCCTCTTCTTCCTTGTCCTCCCTTTAAATTAAGACCTAACAAACTGCAGCACCAGTGCAATATTCACAGCACCAACAGTCACTATAAATATACCTGCATAGTGACAGATCACAGACTATATAGTTTAGATCCATATGGAAGACAGAAGCAAAACATTTATTCAGACACCAGAAAACCAAATCCCAACACGAGGAAACTGAATCCATTATAGCAACATAGAAGTTAATATACCACAAAGTAACAAAAAGTCACACCATCCTTTGGCCTTCCCACAAACCATCACAAGCCTAGCTGTCACAGCAGGTGGCAAACACCAACTTTTACTCAGGAGCCTAACTGTCTCCCTCCAATGCATCCTCTCCTCCCAACCATGTCTAGCTGCTCCCATTTCCAGCCTCCTGCAGGCTCCACTTCACCCTTCAGCAGACTCCTCCCACCACAGGCTCTATGTGACTACATTCAGCCTATTAGGGGGCAGAGTATATTTTCTTTTTTTCTTTTTTTGATTTTTGGAGGAGGGAAGGTAGGGTAATTGGGGTTAAGTGACTTGCCCAAGGTCACAGGGATAGTTTTTGTGTTAAGTGTCTGAAGATGGATTTGAACTCAGATCCTCCTGACCCCAGGGCCAGTGCTTTAGTCATGGTAGCCACCCCAGCAGAATATATTTTCAAAGCAGAGAAGGTCTTCAAATTCCCTTAGACCTATCAAGGGGCAGGGAAGAACTTCAAATTCCCATTACCGTTATATATTATATATATAAACCCCAACTGACTACCCGGTAGTATAACTGAAAAAGTGGAGTAAATACAACTCAGAAGGGCAGCAAAAAACCAGCCTCCTGTCTCAGAAACCCAATCCACCCACAAGGAGTGAGGAATAGCTTTTCATATATCCTGAGGAATGGGGAGTATTTAGAATTTGTCCCACAACCCCAATTAACATCACTTCCTCTCCATCCGCCCACCCCCACCTTTGCCTTTGTCCGGGGATCTAGACTGCTGCAGAGACACTGGGATTAGGCAGGTGGAACAAATGTCACTGTGAATCATGAGGTTCAAAACGTCACTATCTGCAGGGAGAATGTCAAGAGGTAGATTTCACCTAAGAGTAAATGATTCAGGCGACCACTGTTTTAACTACTGGCAGTGTTGTTCCCTATCCATGTCGTTATCTAGGGTCCTTCAGAGGGTTGACCTTACTGTTGGAAAAAAGAAGGCAGATCAATTCAACAAGCATCTATTACAAGGCGGCTTCTGGGCTGATTTGGGAATACAAAGACAGAAAACAAAATAAGTCCTTGTACTTCAAGAGCTTGCCTTCTATGGGAAACTAATACATGTATAAATAAGTGTATCTGAAACAAATACAAAGTAACTAGGGAAAGGTGGGGAGCACTAAGAACTAAGGGAGTGAAGAATTTTGTAGAGCTGGCACTTGAGAACCTTGAAGGGAACCAGGAATTACAGCATGTGAAAATAAAGAGGCATGGAGCAAAGTGTTGCATGCCAGAGATGAAATGCCCATAACCTTGTGATTTATCCTCCCCTCAGATTTGCAGAGTAAGTCCCTAACGGCAGCACAGCTTCAGGTTCTAGTACGTACCCTGAGGGTACCAACACCATAGCTCATGAGCCCCCATTAGTGTATTTCCCATTCCCAGACACAAAGCAAAGGCACTACTAGGAAGGGATAGTAAAAACAGTAGCTATAAACTATCCCCTCATAAACCTAAGGTGTATCCTTTCGTTAACACATAAATAATATGTTCTAAGCATGGGCCCAAAGAGTATAATGGTAGTGAAATAAACATGTAGGCAACACATATAATTTATATATTATATTTAAATATTACATAATTAATCATATATTTATATTTTTAAATTTAACTTAACATATACTATAATTATATAATAAACATATAATTGTACATTATATATAATTCACATATTATGTATATTGTATAATTTATATACAAATACAGTCCATAGATTTGTTATGGATTCCATTTAAGAGGCTCTACAATATTCTAGAACCTAATCTAATCAGAGGATCACTGAACAAAGAAGGCCCAGGTCAGAGGCATGTGGTACATCCTGAGTTTAGGAGTCATTATACAGATGACAAAATCATCAGAGGACTGAGAAGAAACAATCAAACAGATCGGAAGACAACCAGCATAGAATAATGTCACAAAAGCCCAGGGAAGACAGAGCATCCAGGAGAAAGGGGATAATCAACTGTAATTGCTACAGGAAGGTACAAGAACATGGGAATTAAGAAAAGATCATCAGATTTGGCAATTAACTGTGGAGAGACTTTTTTTTAATGAGTGATGAGGTCAGAAACCAGAATTCAAATGGCAAAGAAATGAATAAGAGGAGAAAAAGTGAAAACAATGAATTCAAATAGCTTTTTCTAGGAGAAATGGAAGAGAGATATATGATAATAGCTTGAAAGTATGATAAAATCTAATAAGGCCTGAAGGAAATGGACATACTTGTAGGTTCCAGGGAAGAATCAGTAGACAGAAAGAGATTAAAGCTTAGGGAGGGGTGGTTGAAGATACAATCCATGAGAGAAGGAAGGGGATGGGATCAAAAGCCTGTGTAAAGAGGGGCTACCTTAGAAAGGAAAAGGGTCACTTCATTATTCAGACACTGAATAAAGGAGGATAGAGTGTGGAATGACATCAAGGATTTTTGAGACAGAGAGAAGGGAAGAAGAGCACACAGAGCATTGCTGTACTGGATCCAAATATAACCTCAAAAAGTCCACAGACTTCACAGGAATTACTCCCTTTATAATATACCCAGTATAGAGTAATATAAAGAGGAAAAGAGACTGGAAGTCATGGAAACCTAAATTCTAGTTATAATCTCGATAAAGTCATATAATTCTCTCTTGTTCTTAGCTTCCTCATCTATAAAATAAAGAGAATTATACCAAATGGTCCCTAAGTTTCCTTCCAAATCTAAAATAATAAGATTCTAATCTAGCAGGAACCATTCCACTGTAGGTTCTTTTTGCCAACTAGTACACTATGAAACTTAAAGAAAAAAATTTAAATAATTTTGATGATCAGTGGTAGCTTTCAAAGTTTTCCCTTGGGAAATTCAGCTTCTGGTTAAAGGTACCAGGCTTTAACTGTGAAACTGACGATGTCAACAGAATTTTTTTTTAATTGTATTTTAAATATTTTCTCATTCTCTAGAATAATAATCATGTGTAAATATCATTATTCCAGATAAAGTATGCACTCTAAGTGCCAATCTTCTTATCCTATTTTAAAATGTTTCTTACTTATTTTATGCAGGGCAAACGAAATGAGGAAATACAACCACTACTTTCCAACATAGAACTGCTAAAGGACATTGAAAGTATAGTCCTGTGTACAGCACCACCTGCTGGCAATTAATCAGTTCCAAGTTAATCATACTGAATGCTACCTATCAATCCTTTTTAAATTGAATTCAATTTGAAGTAGGTATCTTTCACAACTCTAAGTAGGGGAAAACTTCTTAACTGAACCAGGGGTAAGGAGAATTACAGAAAATAAAATCAACAACTTTGATCATATGAAGTTGTTTTGCACAAATAAAACCGATGCAGTTAAAATTAGAAAAGAAACAGTAACCTGGTGGGGAAAGCTTTTTTTTTAGCAAATTCTCTGATAAAGGTTTATATCCAAGATATGATTCAAACATAAAAATACGAGTCTTTCTTCAATAGAAAGTAGTCAAATGGGGCGGCTGGGTGGTGCAGTGAATAGAGCACTGGCCCTGGAATCAGGAGGACCTGAGTTCAAATCCAGCCTCACCTATGACCATTTACTAACCGTGTGACCTTGGGCAAGTCACTTAACCCCAACTGCCCTGCCTTCCCCCCTCCAAAAAGCAAAAAAAAAAAGAAAACAGTCAAAGGATATGAACACATAGTTCTTAAAAGAAAAGCAAGCTAATAATAACCATAAGAAAAATACTCTAAAATCAGTGGTGTCAAACTCAAATATAAATGAGGGAAACTAAACAGGAAATAGGGATCACTGTGCGCCACATATTGACTTAGAAAGCCATAGTACATATGGTTTTATTTTTTCTTATCAATATATCAATATATTAAAATCAGATAGGGATGACATTTTAATTTGCTTTGGTGTTAATGGACCACTTGCACACAAGGGTGTCATGCTTTGATACCCCTCCTCTAAATCACAAATAATGAGAAATATGCAAATTCAAATAACTCTGAGGTTTCATCTCATACACATCAAACTGGCAAAGATGATCAAACAAGAAAAATGACAATGGCCATCTTCTGGACATTCAGAAGAGAAACCAAATCATAGAGAACATGACCTTTTCACACCTGGTCCTCTCACTCTAATCCCTTCCTCTTCTTCTGATGGTTTGCCCACAGCATCTAGGTCCAGCTCTAGCCATAATTCAGTTCACTTCCCTGCCAGTTCTACACTATGCTATGTCACATGTGATAGAGGAAGGAAGAAAGAAGACAAGGAAAGAAAGAGAAAGGACAAAATACTATTAAACATTTTAAAATATGCAAAGAAGGGAGAAAAATGGTTCAGAGGGAAATAGGTAAAAGGAACAGTTTTTGGAACTAATGTGTCGAATTTAGTATATGCTTTTCAACAAACGAAAAACAGCTGTACACAGTAAGATTCAGTTCCAGGTACACAACAACTTTTTTTTATTCTTTTTATGTGGAAATGTTCCAATTTTTTAGTGTTTCCTAAGTTTATCATGACAAAGAATAAGATTTTTTAAATTAAATATGTGAAAGTGAGTAAACATTTATTAAGTACCCATTATTTGCAAAGTACTCTGGTAAGCACATAAAAAAACAGGACAGCTCTTGCCTTGAAGAAACTCTAAAGTCTAATAGGTTGAAAAGGATGATACAAGGTAGTGTGTGGTAGATAAAAAAGAGAAATCTAAACAAGGTGCTCTAAGAAAGGCTGAGGAGAGATAAATCACTTTCAGTTTGAAGGCCCAGGGAAGACTTCATGGAGCTAGATCTTGAAGGAAGAAAAGGATTTTAACTGAGAGATGAAGGAGGAAGGTACTCTAGGAATGGAGAAAGGCAGTCTGGAGTGAGCCACTATAGTAAGAAGGCACCCAGTGATTCTAGAAATAATTCACAGTCTAGTTTGGCTAGAATGTCAAGTGAGGAAGGCAGTAATGTAAAATAAGACTGGATATGGCTTTAAACGCTAAGAGAAATGTATATATCTCCTATAAACACCCGGGAGCCACTGAGCAGACTTCAGACAGATGCCTTAGCAAGATTTGGGGGGTAGCTTCAAAAAGGATGCTATGTCAGAGAGAAAAGAAACAGGAACAAGAAGCCAGTTACGAGGCTATTACTACAGGCTAAGCAAGAGCTCAAGAGAACCTGAAACAGGGTGGTTACTGTATCAAGAAGGGAAGGGAAAATGTCTAATGAATATTTTCTATTTAATGAGAGGCAGTGTAGCATCATGGTTAGGGTATGGGGCTTAGAGTCAGGAAGGCATGGGTTCAAATTCTGTCCTACACACTTACTGGTTGTGAGACCCTGAGCAAGTTACTCTGTGCCTCAATTTCCTCATGTATAAAATGAAGGGTTTAGCCCTAATGGCCTCTAATATTCCTTCCAGCTCTAAATCTATGACCTTCTGACCCTGTGAATAAAGGAATGAATGCTAAATGTAGTAGAACTGACAGAACATGGTAAATGAATGGATGTGGGCAGTAAGAAAGAGGAAAGAGATTTCAAACCTGAGCGAGCTTCAAGAACATAAAGCAAGAAATATGAGAAAAGGGATCAGTTCAGTGAGGATTCTGTTGAGTTCAACTGTGGTTTTGCAGAGTATAGGGTGCTGGTGGGAAACCTAAACAACAGACAGTGAGACTAGTCTCAGGGAAGAGACTAGACACAAACATATAGAGGCGGGGATCTCATATATATATATATACACACCCTGATGTGGGGCTTTGCTTTGGGGCTCACTTTGAGAAGAGTTGGCCAGATGAGACTGTGGGCAGCCATTGAGCCCCCCCAGCTTTGAAAAACCCAGATGTTGATGCTTCCCTCTCTTGTAACTTGAATAGATAATGGATGTGATGGTCAGATGGTTGGAAGCCCATCTGCTGATCTGTTTCTTGGTCTGCTTGTAACTTGGGTTTGTATTCTTTGGAGTTCAGGGTGCTGACTTTTCCCCCTGAACTAGGTAAATGATATATTTGTTTGATTAAAGAAAGATTGTTAATGCATTTTGAGTTGCTTTCCTTTAGTAAAGCAGATCTAAGAACCTGTGCTAGCAGCTGCCCTGGGTATGCTAGGGTGCTTGCTGATACAACAAGGCACTTTGCTCAGTGTACAAAGGCAAAAATGACACAGTCCTTGCTCTCAAGGAACTTAAATATGAATAAACAGATCAATATAATAATAGCTAACATTTACATAGGGTTTTGCAAAGTTCTTTACATATACTGTGTCCTTTAAGCCTTATTAACAAGCCTGTGAAGTGGGGGCTATTCTTATCCTTCACAGATGAGGAGACTGTGGCAACCCCTTGAGGGTGTCACAGCTAGTCAATGTCTGAGACAGGATTCACATTCAGGTCTTCCTGGCTCTAAGTCCAGCCCTCCATCAAGAGACCACCTTGCTGCTTAAAGAGCAGAGTGGGAAGGGAGAGCTCTACAGATATCAGAAGGAGACAACTCAAAGAGCTGGAGAGATTCAAGAGGATTACAAGGAGAAGGCAGTACCTGAACTGAGCCTGCAAGGAAAATAAGAGAACTGAAGGGCACTAAAGGCAGGATGCATATTTCAGGTTTAGGAAATAGGTTGCATGTATTAAACCCCAGCAACCAGAGCCACCTCTGCACCATCAGACTGCATCTCTCACAGATGGTCAGAAGCCCACGGTCATTTCATGAGTAGCTTCACTCCCTACCCGATGCTGAAAGGACTGGGAAAGGTAGCACAGTGCAGGGGAAAGAAGGCTGGCTTTCCAGTCAGGTCTGAGGCTCAGCTCTGCCACATACTCAGTTATGGGTCAGGCACGTCAGTGTCTCCTCTTCTAAAAATTGAGGGGGCTAGTCCCTTCTAATTTTAAATCTATGGATCCCATGATCCTAGTCCAGGTTGAACAATATTCTCAGTAATATCAGCCAGTCACACAGGATGTCTTCTCTTTGGGAAGAAGTGGGCATATAGACAGAAAAAACTTACACTTACCTATGGACTGAGAATTGAATGCAGCCACTATCTGTGGACTGGCCATGGCTTCAAGTCTGTTCTTCAATGCCTCAAGATGCACACATTTATCTGAGTAATCTGGTGTATCTACAAGCATGGTCAAGCTGTTCTGCATACTGGTTAGTTTAGAAGAAATCACAGTCACATCCTTCAACAAAATCAGAAGACAGTACATGGATATTCATTAATAAAAACTTACGTAATCTCAAAAGTTATAAATTTCAAGTTATGTAACTACATTTAAATCAGAGAAGTAAGTTTTATCTCTAAAGTGGGTAAGCATTCTACAAAAATGATCTGGGACCTATATGACCCTGGGAAAGTCACTTAACCCAACTGTCTCCAAATAAAAAAGAAAAAAAAAAAGAAATCATCCTGAGGGGTAAATGTGAATGTGTTTTAAAACCATAGTAGATAGTACCTAATTTTATCAATATTTAACATTATCGTTTATATCATTTGTTAAATATTGGCTACATACATGGGCAAACAAAGACAAAAATGAGTATCACAGGTCATAAAGCAAAAACACAAAGTTATTCCAAACATCTCCTCTCTCAAGAATATACATACAGTCGAGAATTAAATCAGATATGGGGCTTATAGGTATTAAAATTAAGCCTCACCTACACTTATCATGGAATAGGCAGTGATGTGGGGTGGGAAGAGACTGAAAGCAGGATGACTCCAGCTTGCACAAAAGCTTCCTCAAGATAACACTTTTATGCTTATTGGTCCCAATGTCAGGACCGCAGGGAAAGTGAAGGAAGTAGAATTACTCCAAAGAGTTACAAATTTTCCCTTTTTTATGTTTTCACATACCTGCATAATCCACTTATTAAGCTTTTATAGTCACACCCTCTTCCATCTAATTTCCTCAGGTTTCTACCTCTTTAGTTAGGCTTATAACCCCCCTATAAATGACCTACTTGTGTCTTAAATGTTTCTTCAATATCTGCACTCAAGGTGCTCCACTTATCTGCTTCTTGAAGAGATTCTGCAGCAAGCTGCATTCTGGATTTCACCTGGTCAATCTCCACCAGTACCTAAAACAGAAGAACAGAAAGTTAACTAAAGAAAATGACTTGGTATGTAAACTCATTTAGGTCAGGGGCTCTTTCATATTTGTCCACTGTAGCACAGTAATAATTCACTAGACTGACAACAGTAGGTACAGTAAATGCTTACTGCTTTGTAGTCTGTTTAACCAGGCCTTCTATTTTTTCTCCCTGCACCTTCTTCATGTAGGCGAGAAGTGTATTCTATGAAACTTGAGACAACATAGCAGTGTGAACAACAGCAAAAACACCACTGGATCCAGCCTGAAGAGCACTTGATCCAAGTCTTGACCCTGAAACCCACTGCCTGGCTAACCCTAAGCAAAGCAATTTACTTTTCAAAGATTCAGTTTCCTCATCTCTAAAATGTGTATAATAATTCTTGTACTGCCTACCTCACTCACAGGATTGGGAGGAAAATGTTTTAGAAACCTGAAAGTACTTAATGAGATAGTGTGAGTTACTATTAGGATGCAGCAGTGTCATCAGTATCCTGAGGAAAAAAACTAGATTTGGAGTCATAGGACCTGAGTTCAAATCTTGACTCTTCTATCCACAAGACCTTGGGAAGCTTATTTGCCTTCTCTGGGCTTCGATTTTTTTCATCTGTAGATTAGACCTTCTTTCCTTGAATCCAGAAGGGGCAGAACTAAGAACAAGGAGTAGTAGAAAAAAGGCCAACTGGGGCTCTGTGTCAGAAACAACTTCCTACCCCTTTGAGCTGGGCAAAGGGGGAAGAGGGCTACCTCAGAAGACAGTGGGCGCCTCTTCTCCAGAAGTCTTCACGGAAAGGCCATGTGACCACTTGTCAGGAAAGTGACCTCCTTTTTCAGGTAGGAGTCTTTGAGATAAAAGACAAAGAGTATTTGGCAAATCCAAAGGGGATATATATAAACGGACGCCATTTCGTGACTTCAACAAAATGCTCCCATAGCCTCCTTAGGGATAAGATGGTAACAACTCCTATTTATAGAGCTCTTTACAGCAGACAACCTATCTCCTCACAAGCCAATGAGGGAATTACCAGGTAGGGCAAATGTTACTATCCCCATGTTCACAGAGGAAGCAAGCAAATGTCAGAACCAGGACTTAAATTTGGGTTTCTCTGACACAAGAGTTCAGTATTTCTATCATTTTCTATTATACCACACTGGAATGATAAGAAGAAATCATACCTCCTGAGACTGAGTCAATCAACAGAAGGTTCTCTCTCTCTCTGATCTCCCTTTCTAGCTTCTAACAATCTTAATTGCCAAGAGTCAATAAAAGGTTTAATTAATAGGAGTTAATAATAGGCTAAGACCAATCTTTTTTTATATATGCCAAAGTTCAGCCAAAGTCAGAGGATTCCAAGAAATAAAAGCTTAAAGAGAAAAAGTACAATTTATCAGAATTACAATAAAGAAAATTCAGCTTAAAATACTGAAACTAACGAAAGAATTCTTTCTATCCAATAAACACGGTAAATCAATATGGAGAATCTTCTATTCTTCAAAGTAAAAAACTTGTAATTAAAAGAAAATCACAGAATCTTACATTTAGAAGAAAATTTAGCAATTTTTTGATCCAACCTCCCAGAAAATGCAAGAATTTATTTTATAGTATCAACGGCCAAAAAGGGTCATCTAATACCTGCAAGATCATGTAAAGCTTAAAATGAAAGGAGAGTCTGCATTTATCCAAGAAGCAATAAAGAGGCATTGAACTGATAAGTGGTCAAAGGATATGAACAGGCAATTTACAGAGGTAGAAATTAAAGATATATTTACGCACATGGAAAAATGCTCCAAATCACTATTGATTCGAGAAATGCAAATCAAAACAACGTTGAGGTACCACATCTCACCAGACTGGCTAAGATGACAAACCAGGAAAATGACAAGTGCTGGAGAGGATGTGGAAAAATTGGAACTCTAATGCATTGCTGGTGGAGCTGTGAACTGATACAACCATTCTGGAGGGCAATCTGGAACTATGCCCAAAGGGCTATAAATAATATCATACCCTTTGACCCAGTAATACCACTTTTGGGGTTGTATCCCAAA
>JAQQSW010001572.1:0-17302 GCA_028646575.1 Pseudocheirus occidentalis
CTCTCAGTACATGTAACACATTTTACAAAATAATGGTTTTGCTTTATTCACTTGTACTCTTGTGGGCCCAAAGTGTAGAAAATGTGACATTTCTGATGGTAGTTCTTAAGGATTAATGAACCTTATTGAATTTACTTTTATGAATATTCTGCTAAAGTAATTGTGTAAGTAATCCAAAATGTTAGTTATTAGTAATGACGAAAGAAATTATATTTTACCAAATAAAATTAAATTGGTACAATGTATTTTTCTTTCATGGAAATTTGTTATTTTATCCTTTGTTTTCTAAGAGGACCAATGACATTGTAAGATGATGTCTTGACATCTGAGTGAATTAGATTTAAATAAGGAAGAGTTGCAGAAAGTTGTTGGCCTGATACTCTCTTCCAAAATCATCAAAGTCCAGTGACAAGACAAAAGTCACAATGACTGAAGATAGCCATGAGGGAAATGGATGACCTTAGCACCTTGGGTGTCTGAACGAGCCCTAAATACCCCACAGTGCCTGCTTCAGCTGCATTTATTACTGTTGGAACATATTGTTCTTATCTGCCCATTGTGCTGGAAGAAGTCTTCACATACATGGGAAAGACACCCCCCCTAAATCACTGAGAGGATTGAGGGTAATTGGCAGGCTTGAGGTTTGAGGACAAGCAGTTGCCCTTATTCTTTTTTTTCTTATTTTTTAATTATTATTTTATTTATTTTCTTGTTTACATCATTCATTTCCATGAAATTTTGAGTTACAAATTTTCTCCCTGTCTTTCCCCTACCCACAACCACAAAACAGTGATCCCACTGTAAAGCTTCTCCCCCAATCTGCTCTCTCCTATGTCCTCCTCCATTGCTCCTCTAACATTCTGGTAGGGCAGGATGGATCTCCCTACCCCAGTGCCTGCATATCTTAATTTCCAGTTGCATGTAGTTAATAATAATAAATATTATATATATAAACATTTGATTGTCAAACTTATATTTTAGATTCTTTTGTTTCCTCCCTCATCACCCACCCCCACTGGAAGGAAAAGCAATTCCATACAGCTGTACATGTGTAATTACACAGAACATCTCCACAGTAGACGTATTGTGAGAGACTGATTATATGTCCCTCCTTCCTATCCTGTCTGCCCCACTTGTTCTATTCTCAACCCTGTCCCTTTCCCTTTACTGAAGTGTGTGCTTCCAGCAGCCATGCCCCCAATGCAGCCCTCCCCTCCATCATCCCACCTTTCATTCCCATGCCCTCTACTGTCCTGTGTGGCAAGATATCCAGTTTGAAGTTTATATCATTCCTTCCCTAAGCCAAATTCAAGAGTAAAGTTGACCCTTTTCCTTTTGCCTTCCTGTTCTTCACCTCCATTACAACAGTTATCCCTTGCCTCTTCTATATGGCATGATTAACCCCATTCTGTCTCTCCCTGTCTCCTCTCATTCTAATCCTCTCCCACCTCAGAATTTCATCTTTTAAAGTACCAACCCTTCCTATTCAATTGATCCTGTGCCCTCTATGAACTCATATACATATGTGGTCAGATATGTATTTATAGGCATTTATATCCTCCTATATAGATATATGTGTAGGTGTGTGTGTGTATACATGTATTTGTATTCCCTTCACCTACCCTCATAGTGAGAAAATTTTCATAAGTTACTACTATCGTTTTTCCATATTGGCATGTAAATAGTTCAACTTTGATAAGTTCCTTATGATTTCTTTCCCATGTTTACCTTCTCATGCGTCTTGTTTTTGAACGTCAAATTTTCTTTTCAGTTCTGTTTTCTTCAACAAGAATGTTTGAAAGTCCCCCACCTCACTGAATGACCAGATTTTCCCCTGAAACATTATACTCAGTTTTGCTGGGTATGCGATTCTTGGTTATACTCCTAGCTCCATTGATCTCGGGAATATCATATTCTAAGCCCTTCAATCCCTCGATGTAGAAGCTGCCAGATCCTGGGTTATCCTAATTGTGTTTCCACAGTATTCAAATCGCTTCCTCTTGGAAGCCTGTAATATTTTCTCCTTGATCTGGGGACCCTGGAACATGGCTATAACATTTCTAGGAGTTTCCTTTTGGGGATCTTTTTCAAGAGGTGATCAGTGAATTCTTTCAAGTTCTATTTTGCCCTCTGGTTCTAAAATATGAGGGCAATTTTCCTTGAGAATTTCTTGAAGGATACTAAATAATTTTTTTATCATGGCTTTGAAGTAGTCCAATAATTATTAAATTATCTCTCCTGGTTCTATTTTCCAGGTCAGTGTTTTTTTTTCAATGAGATATTTCACATTGCCTCCTATTTTTTCATTTGTTTGCATCTGTTTAATAGTATCTTGATTTCTCATAAAGTCATTTGCTTCCACTTGCTCCACTCTAATTATTAAGGAATTATTCTCTTCAGAAACCTTTTGAGATACTTTTTCCATCTGGCAAATTCAACTTTTTAAGTCATTCTTCTCCTCTTTGGCTTTTTGGGAGTCTTTTGCCTTTTGAGTTGATCTGTTTTTAAGGTGTTATTTTCTTTAGTCAGGTTGTTGTCTCTCTTTTCATGATTTTCTTGCATCATACTCATTTCCCTTCCCAGTTTTTCCTCAATTTCTCTTATTTGGTTTTCAAAATCCTTTTTTAAGCTGATCTATGGCTTGTAGGAAATCTTTATGTTCCTTGGAAGCTTTTGGTGTGGGATTTCTCTGTTGTCTCCCTCTTGTTCCATGCTTCGTTCCTTTTTGTCCCCACAAAAAGATTCTAGAGTTCAGTTGCTGTTCTTACTTTACTTCCTTTTGCTGCTCATGTTGCCAGTGAATTACCTGATTTTTTTTTAGCTCTTTGGAACTCTGCTTCCAGAGGAGAAAGCTCTGTCCTAAATCACTGGGGTTTTCACAGCTAGTAGAGGTATTGTGGGGCTGCTGTAGCCCCCACCAACTTTTGCTCACTGAAAACAGACCCCAGGACCACCACCAAAGACCAGGATCCAGATCTAGGCCACTTAACACAAGAGCACTTAGCCTCTGAACGATCACTTGCCCCCTACCCCCTACCCCGGCAGTCTGCCGGCTGGGTGCTCTCAAGTGGTTGTGTGGAAACAGAGGCAGCTGCTTCTGCTGATTCCTTGCCCTGGAGGCAGATTGGCTGGACAACTTTTCTCCCCCAAATTTAGCAGTATTACAGTGACCTTTCACTTAGTCCTTATTTCTTCTGGCTTGATAAATCTGGAAACTGCCACAGCTGCTGCTGTTCCACTCTTCTGAAGACTCCAGCTGCAGCTCCTCCTGACTGCTCTAGGGCCAGGCTGTGATTTCAGGCTGGGTTGGTTTTGGCTCCCAGTGTGCTGGGATGAGCCCTTTGTGATGAGCTGCCTTCAGCAGGAGATGTGTTTTCTGTATTTTTGTGAGTTTTAGAACCCTAAAATTTGTTTAGAGTCATGGTTCATGGGTATTTGAGGTGGCTATGTGCCAGCGGTTGAGTTTTTCTGCTTCTACACTGCCATCTTGGCTCCACCCCTATATTGCCCTTTTCCTGTTTTAACCCATCAGCCAAGATGATTTACCATAGTGTGGTTAATGTGTATGCTAAATCTTTTTGGAGCCACAGGTAATAATTGAGTGCCAGGCAGACACAAAAGTTAGATGAGGAGCCCTGCAAAGGGCTCAGCAAGCCCTCCAACCAGAGGTGCTAGTCCTCCTTAAATACCCTATATATCCTGTATATTTCCCATATGGAAATGTACATTGATGCTTTTATTGGATCATAGATAAGAGCTAGAAGATACCTTAGAGACATATAGATCAATCTTTTCATTTTATGTTTGAGGAAATTGAGCACTGAAGAGTTTGTGACTAGCCATGGCCATACAACTTGGAAGTAACAGGAACATAATTTGAGATCAGATTCACTGCCGTCACTTTTGTTTTGTTTTTTCATTGCCCCATGACACCACTCCACTTCATTTTCTTAAATTCACAGAGGTTAACTAATCCTTTCTTTGCAAAACAGGGGAGGCTGTTTTGTTTCTAGGGTTCTTTATTATGCCCTGGACTTGATAATGAGTGCTCAAAGGAACTTGGGTATACCAGGGCATATTTTGCTAGATCCTAGCAAGCTAGGAAGAATATGATTAGGGACTTGAGGTTAAATCTAATGAAGTTCGAAATAGCTGTTCATCCTAAGTTAGCCATCAAGGAATGAATTGGCAGGTAACTGTATCTTCTAAAGACTTAAAAAAATCTTCAACAGAGGATTTGTGTTAGTTTTTTCCTCCATTTCAGTTTTGAAGCATCACTAATTATTAATGTTAGAAAAAAATATCTGTGGTTCTATGTAGATCTTATATTTGTCTATCTATCTATCCATCCATCCATCCATCCATCCATCCATCCATCCATCCTTCTGTCCATCTATCTATCTATCTATCTATCTATCTATCTATCTATCTATCTATCTGTCTACTTATCTATCTATCATTTGTTTTTGTTAAGTAATTTCAGTTGTGTTGGACTCTTCATAATCCCATTTGGGGTTTTCTTTGCAAAGACACTGGAGTGGTTTACCAATTCCTTCTCTATCTCATTTTGCAGATGAGGAAACTGAGGTAAATGTGGTTAAATGACTTGATCAGGGTCACACAGTTAGTAAATTTTTGAGGTCATACTTGAACCCAGGAAGATGAGTCTTCCTGCTGCTAGGCCCAACACTCTATTCACTGTGCCACCCAACTGTCCATATATGTAATATTATTTAATGATTATATCATATATCATATGTAATAAAAATATAAATATCCTTTCTTGCTAGGAGTATCCATCTCATGAAATTTTTCAGCTCTTAAAAATCCTGCCATTATGTTTAGCTAACAACCACTTTTTCATATTTTTTAATTTAAATTTTTAGTATTTGTATTAGGTACACCTTTTTCAGTATCCCTCTCCTGACAGAAAGAACTTAATTTAAGTTTTAAGGATTCCCATTTTTATTACTCATTGTCACCATTTAGGAATATCACCTATGACTTATAATATTAACTTGGGTGGGACTCTAGCACAATGTGAAGCCAGCTCAACTTGTGTGCCAACAATTCTTCATCTTGATGCTCTTTTATAGGCATCTCTTTTATGCTCCCAGCTGCTTGACTCTTTTCTTGGCCCCTCTCCCACCATTCCTCCAGTGTTCTGTTACCATCATCTTTTGTTCTCAGCAGGCAGTGTGGATTCCTCTCATGTTAATCACTTTCCTTTGCTACTAGCAGGTATAATGGTAATTTTTGGTGTTGTTGCAGACCTCAATCATCTTTTTCTGTTTCCTATGGTTTAGCTCTCCTCCTGATGTAAACCCATCAGCTGGATCCTGTAAGGATTACACAGGAACCACTGCTGATAGAGTTACAGCTCTTTGACTTAGACACAGCAGGATACAGTAAAAAGAGGTACTGAATCCAGGATCAGAGACCTGGAATGCACTTCCTGCCTCTCTTCACTACTTAGTAATGTTTAGAAAATTTCTTTCTCTCTCTTACCTCACTTGGCTCATGTGTAAAATGAGGGGGGTGATCTAGGTGACCTCTAAGCTCTCTTTCACCACTAAATGATGTCATGATATTATTATTCTATATCAATAGAAAGCCTCTGAGCTTTTTAACCCTTCTCTTGTTTTACATATGAATCCCAAGGTTCCCCTTAGTCTTGTTTATCAATAGAGTATCTCTAGGGAGCTATGGGAACACTTCTTTCCTGGATTATTTAAAATAAATTATTTTATATCTACAAAATTTCCTAAAATGATAGAAGGGGCAAGTTACCAATTTTGTAGGAGATGTAGAAAATTTGAGACACTAATGCATTGTTGGTGGAATTTTTATCTGATCTAACCATTTTGGAGAGCAATCTGGAATTATGGCCAAAGAGTAATTAAATGTACCTTTAATCTAGTAATAAAATGACTACATCTATTTCTGAACATAATTAAGGAAAAAGAAGCTATACGTTCTAAAATGTTTATAGTAGCTCTTTTTGACAAAGAACAGAAAAATGTAGGGATGCCTATCAATTGGGAAATGGCTGACCAAGTTATGGTATGTAATTCTGGTGGAATACTACTGTGATATATGAAATTATGAACTCAATGATCTTAGAAAACCATGAGAAGATCTGCATTATATAATCAAGAGTTATTAATATAATATAATTATAATAATTATATAATAAAGCGTTAAATAGGCAGAACCAATAGGACATTGTATACAGTAACAGCAATGTTGTTTTAAGAATGACTTTAAGCATTGAAGTTATTTTGAGTATTATAAATACACAAATTAATTGTAAAGTATATATGCAGAAAGACCCTGTCTGCATCAAGAGAAAGAACTGATAGAAATATATATATATGTATTTATAAATATATAATAAATAAAATAAAAAATAAAATATATATAATTTTATATAATACTTTTACAAACACACATATACTATATATACATACACATGCAAAGACTCATACATGTATACATATAGACACACATATATGCACATATATACACACACATGCATACATATGTACACACACGTACACATACATACTTATGTGTCCAATGGTTGCCATTTATAGGGTGGGGGCATGGACGAGAGGAAGAGGAAAAAAAAAGAAATTCTTGTGATAATTTTGTTGTATATTTGAAAGGAATACCAAGTTGTGCATAGAAGATTTGCAGTTTCATATGCAATAATTTTTTATTGCACTGTTATGGAAATGGTTGTTTTGTTTCCTAAATGAAAGATATTTTTAAAAGAAGGCAAACAAGGTCTTTTTTTCCCAAATAGTTTATGGTGAGGTCATAAGTTTTCATCATATTTTTTCCCACTGCCAGCATAGGTTTCTCCCCAATCAGAGGTTACCCTCTCCCTCCATGAAGTGTTTTGGAGATTTTGAAAGGGATTTCTTTACCCCTCCACTTTCTTTCTCTGAGGTAGGTTAGCTGGTATTCACATGTCCCTAGGATTCATCTCTACAGGTTAAGGGGAAAGGATAGAACTCGTGGCACTTATAAGCTAATTCAAGGCTATTTGTTGGTGACATAGATATATTGTATTTTTGTGATACCACATGGAATTACTACTTTTGATATTGTATGCAATTTTAATAATTATGCAAATAATTATTTTATTGTGATTTTACTACTAATTTATGGGCTGATACCCAGTCCAATGCCATCCATTTCAGCAAGCTGCTATAACAATTAAATTTTCCATCTCTCTAGTGATTTAACATTAGTAATTAGTGATGCCTATGAATTAAAATGGAGGGAAAATTGCTTCTACCCAGAGATTTGATCTAAAGAGCACAAGACAATAAAATAGAAAGCAAAGAATACAACCAACAATTCAACAAATATTCCTCAAATGCCAATATGTGCAAAGCACTATGCCAAGCACTGAGCTAACAAAAAGAGAACAGAAGATGGCAATACCTGTTCTCAAAAAATATAGCATTTGAAAGGAAAGTGGAAATGAAAGGTTTTATGAGTAAGGAAATATCAGGAAAACCACCATTTAGAAACCACTCACAAAAGAGAAGAAAAGGAGATTCTGTATAAAGCAGTGGCTACTTGTTCTGAGTCATGGAGAAGAATAAGATTTGATAGGTGAAGTGGAGGAGTGAATTCTGGGCATGGGAAATAACTTATCCAAAGACTGAGAGGTGAGAGATAGAATGTTTCATTTAGGCCACAGGCAGTGGTTAAGTTTGGTTAGAAGATGATATGGAGAGATATGAAGTGGCAACGTGGGTAGAGGACCAGGTCTGGGGCCAGGGAGATCTTAGTTCAAATCTGGCCTCTGACACTTGCTAGCTTTGTGACCCTAAGCAAGTCAGTCACTTAACCCTTGGGTACTTCATCTTCATCATCTGTAAGCTGAGTATAAATAATAGCACCTACCTCCCGGGTTGTATAGGACAGATGAGATAAAAATTGTAAAGTGGTTTACACAGTGCCTACAACATGTGTCATGTAAATGTTATCCCTTAAAACTTTAATTATTAAATAAGCTGGAAATGGTAATTTGAGACTTGAGTGGGGAAGATCTTTAATTGGAGGTATGAGAGTTGATATTTTACTGTGAAGGAAATAGGGATCAAGAAGGTTTTGATTAAGGAAGTGATATGGTCAGACCTGTACCTGGGGGCATTAATTTTACAGCTGTCCAGCACTTAGATTAGAGAGTAAGGAGCCTAGAAACAAGAGGTCCTATTATGAAGCTATTTTCATAATCCAGATAAGAGTAATTAAATCCTGGTGTAGAGTGATGATCATGAGTTAGATGAGAAGTGGGGGTTAAGGGGACTCAAAAATATTATATATATAGAAACAACAAGACTTATCAACTGATGTGTATACAGGCTGAAAAAAAGGAATAGACAAGTATCACTAAGAGTTGATCAACAGAGTTGACTGAGAGTATTTAAGCTCCTCACAGAAATGTGAGTTTTGACCACTAGATTGAGCAGGGGGACATTTGGAGAGTGGACAAGGAGATGAGTTGTGTTTTACATTTAGTGAATTTCAAATGTTAATGGAAGAGCAGGGAGGGATGCCCAACCGGAAGCTTTCATTCTGAGCCTGGAGTGAAGGAGACTCATTAGGATTGGATTTTTCAATTTGGAAATCATCTGTGTATGATCTATGCATGGTGTCAGTTGAGTCTATTGGGAGCAAATGGGATTATGAAAACACAGCATTAGAAAGTTGGAAGTGACCTTAGTAAGCATTTAGTTTAACCATTACATTAACAGTCTTCAGTAGTATAACACTACCTGACAAGTGGTCATATAAAAAGAGAAAATTGATTTGCTGAGGCAGGATATGAGCCCATATTTTCCTGATTCTGGATTACCATATAGGAATGAGAGCCCCATTGGCATGAAACGAAATTCTACTTTGTCTTCATCCCTCTGTGAATTCTCCAGCAGTATCCAGAAGCATGATTGTAGAGTACGACCCAGAGTTAATGATGGGCAGTGCAGATATTTTGTGCAAAGCTATAATTTCAAATTTTAGTATCTCACAGATGAATATCATTCACATTGCTACTCTCTTAATCTATGCCTACAACTTCAGGCAGATGCCTCTTATTACTCTGAACATTTTTCTTCCCCTGTACTGTATTGAAGTAACATCTTCTGAGAGACAGAGAGATATGCAGGGGGGAAATGTGCTTACTGATTCCTTGGAATTAAGAGGAAAAACATTGTTTTTCTTTAGAAAGCCATGGACAGAGGCAATGATTACAAGAGAAAGACTCATTTAGGTAACAGTCCCAGACAGAAGTGGAAAAAGCTTTGATTGAAGTACATTTATCGAAGTAACAATTAAAAGAGATGCCCCCAAGAAGCAAATTCTCTGCATGGGAATGTGCCAGACAAAATTTTGTTTCTCTTCTGTTTTTACCTTCTACATGTTGCAGATATTTAATGTACAATAGGTGTTTATGGTAGTGGAAAAATTCACCCAGACATCCATCCACAGAATAGAAATAAAGCGAATAGCTGTAGCAGTAAGGCCTGACTTTATGCCTTTTGGTATTACAGGTTATTTAAAAACATCAAACATGAAATGAAATTAGGCACTTTAGGTGGAGTTTGGTGGTGACTAGACATATGGGGAGAGTGAGTGGTTAGAAGAAATCATGTGGGCACATACAATTAAAATTTGCCTTTTTCACCATGGTAAGAACATGCCATAAGTCATGGGTGGTCTAGGATTCCATTGGTATTGACATAGTGTCAGAAGAGAAGGAATCAGTTTTTCTATAGATTGGAGAGATGCTTTGTGATGCCTTTACAGGAAGAAAAGAATGGGACTCCAAAAAGAAGGAAAGGCATTGATGGGTCACTGTCAGATGGAATGCCTCCGTACATGAGATGCCAGAGCACATGGAACATTGTCATTCTTTTCTGCAGGTTTTGGTGTCAAAGTCAGGTTTCTAATTGTGGTGGGAAGAAGCTTTCTTTTTCCTGTAGCTAATTTCCTGATTAGTCACACTGGCTCATTCTTGAATCATGTTTCTTTTATGAAACTAAATGTCTCTGGGTAGCAAAGCTTAGGCAGCAAAATGTTGGTTATTAGTGTCTCTACTTATTCCATTGCTGAAAACCATCCTATAAATTTGATGTTGGGGAAATGCATTCCATTTTACATAATTATAACCCTGGAATTTACCACTGCTACTTTATATAAGTATAATGTGGCTACTTAGGACAAATGAGTTATTTTCTGCAGGTGAACAACCCATTGTTAGAGGAACAGGATTAGACAATATAAAGTCCCTCTTTTAGTGATTAAACAAACTGCATTCTCCATCAATGTTAACAAGGTTTGGAATACAAGGTAAAAATAAGGTTCTTTGAATAATATTTTATACGTATCGCATGCTTATATACACATTCTCATACATACAACTGCACTTACAGGTATATTTGCATATGAATTCAAGTGTGCATTGTGTGTTGCACATATGCTCATTTATTACAACAACAACAATATACAAACAAACTAGCCCTAGAAGAGACTCCCTGTGGAAGGTGAGGATCTCCAGATAGTCTTGTTTATAGAAGATGTGTTGATTAAATCAAACCCCAAGACATTACAAAGCCTTCTGGAAGAGATGTGTATTCACTCACAAGAATTTGGCTAGTCCATCCAGGTGAAAAATTATGAATTCACACTGAATAAAGAAATGAATAATGCCTCTTTCCTAACTTGCATCTGATAGGACACTGCAGAGTTTGTCCAACAGTATACATAACTGCAATATGCAGCTCACATAGTGGTTTGGACACAGAGTGAAAAGAAGGAGAGTAGAGTGGATTCTTTTCTGAAAATTCAATTGTGCTTTTGCTAATCTCAAGCTTGTTGAAATAGCAAAGATCCATTTTTTTCAATACTAAAGTACCATCAGTATTACTGTAAGTCATCAAAAATTGGAATATCCTTTCTTCTGAAAAACAAAAGCTAAGTCTACCACAGAGAGGTGGGTGCATAGTGGGTATGAGCCAGTTACAACATACATCCAAAAAGGACTTTTTAAAAAGGACATGGATAAGAAGGGTGCCATTACAGAATTGAATAACAGGGAAGATGAGATGGCTGTATGGATCCAGTAAGTGATTATTGATGCAACCACTGGAGGGATCCATAGGTGCCTTTGAAATGTCAGGAGAAAGCATGGATGAATCTTAAGGTTATGTGTACCTCTTCTAATTAATTTTCAGAAGGATAATAGATGACAGTCTCACATCATGGGTAGGCATAGGTGGGGTGGGTTCTACATTGTTGGAGAGAATTCTTAAGTTGATGAGATTACAGATGTGTTTTACTTTCTTCACACACATATATGTATTTGTATATATCTATCTACACATAAATCCTCATATGAATGAATGAATCAGTGACTGAATGGTTAAATAGCATTTATTGAAAACAGTGCACAAAGCTTTGTACTACACACTGGGGATATGAATAGAAAAGTGAGACAATGCTTGCTCTCAGGGAGCTGATAGTGTAACGTGACAACAGATAAGGAAGGATTTGACTAACAGAGAGTTGAACGAGCCTTATGTCCCTCCATTTGGGTTTAGTAAATGATTGTATCAATAATGAGATATTCACAACACCCATGATGGTTATGAATATGCTGGTATAGTTTTGGATCACAAAATGTAGCAAACTCTCCACATGGAAGGCAGAACCAAGGTCTTTATTCAGAAACCAGAACATTGAGTCCAAAACCAGAAGGACAAGTCCCAAAACCAGAAAGCCAAAGTCATTATCATGGTCACAAAGTTGATACACAAAGTTAATGCAGTGGACACGCATATTCCCAAGCTTTCACAATTAGAACAGGCTCCCTCAAGCAGGAATCCCTCTCAGACTCACGACAGTTTCTCAGCCTGGTCCTTGGAAGTTCTCAGTAGAGGATCTCAGCAAAAGGTGCAGTCTCCAGGTGGTGACTGAGAAAAATCTGAAGGTCCTCCTGATTCTCTCCATATATACAGTATAGCTCCTCCCTTTTCAGCCCCTTCTTGTTAAGGTATTAACTACTCCCAAGGAGTTAACTGGAAATAAGGAGCTAAGTGCCTTTACTAGGTGCTAAGTGCCTTTACTAGGTGCCAATAGAAAGGGACATGGAAGATCTTCTGATTTCATTAACATTACAATGATTCTGGCATATTGGTCTTCCCCATATAAAGTGGGTATGTTCAGAATATGGTTACATCATATAGTTGAAAAAACCATGGATTTGGAGTCAAGGGATAAAAGTTACATATTGACTTTACTACTTATGCTTTGATTATGGACAAGTCACTGAAATTATGAAGTTTCCTTTTTGTTGAAACAGACAATTTCTAAGGTACTTTCTAATTCTAAATAAATTATCCCACAACCCCCTTCTGTTAATAGTGAAGTACTGAAAAATGATGCAGTGCTCCATGTTTTAGAGTGCTTCCAAGAAACAAGACTTGATCCTGTACCAAAGTAAATCAACAAGAGTAGGGAGTGAGCACAAAAGAAGGGTTCTACTACCCCACTTCACATTTCCAGTATTATCAGAGAAACAACCAGTAGGGGACAATTTAACCAACAAGTGTCACCAGAAGGACAAATACAGCTAAAATATAGCAAAAGAAGAAGACAAAAAAAATAGCCACTTAATGAGGAAGCAGATGTAAGGAATGTGGCCCTTTGCAGAAAAGAGATATACCTGATATTCATTACTATTGACATCCAATCTTTCATCTCCAGCTGCCTTTTCAACATCTCAATAGAGAAGTCCAGTTGATTTCTTAACATAGAGGGCAGTGCAATAAATTCCTCCCAAACTCCTCTTCATAGAGGTCTCAGCATATTCCAAATAAATCATTTCAACTTCAGGAATGCCAAGATAAACTCATCACCTGAAGTCTCATCATCTTGGAGACTGCCTTCAGCTTTTACATTCTACACCTCTACAGTTGCTTCCCTCATTTGATTGGAAGACCAAATGGTGGATCAATAAACTCCTTCCAAGTCTCTCCCCCACCTTTATAGAGGGTCCAGAATTTTCTGGCTAAGTCTTCATTTCCCATCTAATTCTTTGGGTGATTTAAACTCCATGAACATCATGACCCTGCACTTACCTGACTGGGGGGGCGTAGCTGGTATCTACTTTTTAGCTTCCATTTATGTTTTGTCTTGTATTTGAAAATCAAATTTCCTGTTCAGCTCTGGTCTTTTCATCAACAGTGCTTGAAAGTGCTCTATTTCATTTCATGTCCATTTTCCCCCAGAAGCATTATACTCAGTTTTGCTGGGTAGGTGATTCTTGGTTTTGATCCTAACTCCTTTGACTTTCATAATATCATATTTCAAACCCTTTGTCCCTTCATGTAGAAACAAATAATCTTATTTTATCCTGTTTCTGTTTCCACAATACTATTTTTTTCTTTCTGAATGCTTGTAATGTTTTCTCCTTGACCTGGGTACTCTGGGATTTGGCTACAATGTTCACAGGTGTATTCTTTTTGGGATCTTTTTAAAGAGGCAAACACTGTTGTGGTGGCTAGGTGGTGTAGTGAATAGAGCACAGTCCCTGGAGTCAGAAGGACCTGAATTCAAATCCGACCCCAGACACTTGACACAACTACTAGTTGTGTGTCATTGGGCAAGTCACTTAGCCCCATTTGCCCTGCCTTCTCCCCTCGAAAAAGAAAAAAAAAAGAGGAAATGGGTGGATTCCTTCCATTTCTATTTTACTGTCTCATTCTAGAATATCAGGGAAGTTTTCCTTGATAACTTCTTGAAAGATGATGTCTAGCCTCCTTTTTAGATCATTGCTTTCAGGTAGTAATATAATTTTTAAATTATCTATCCTGGATCTATTTTCCAGGTTGATGGTTTTTCAAATGAGATGTTTCACACTGTCTTCTTTTTTTTTTCATTCTTATGGTTTTATATGATATCTTAATTTCTTATAAAGTCATTGGCTTCCATCTGCTTCATTCTAATTTGGAAGGAATTATTTTCTTCAGTGAGCTTTTGGACTTCTTTCCATTTGGTTAATTCTATGTTTTAAGGCATTTCTCTCCTCATTGGCCTTTTGGAACTCTTTTGTCATTTGGATTAGTCTATTTTTTAAGGTGCTATTTTCTTCAGTATTTTTTTAAGTCTCCTTTAACAAGTTGCAGACTCATTTTTCATCATTTTCTTATATCAGTCTCATTTCTCTCCCTATTTTTTCCTCTACTTCTCTTACTTGATTTTGAAAATCCTTTTGGAACTCCTCCATAATATGCAACCAATTCATATTTTTCATGGAGTCTTCTGATGCCAGAGTTTTGACATTGTTGTTTTCTTTTGGTTATATTATTTTATATTCTTTGTCACCAAATAATATTCTATAGTCTGTTTTTTCCCTCTGTTTTCTCTTTAAATCAAGATACTTGACTTTTGAGCTCTTTGTCATGATAGGGCTCTGCTTACAAAGCGGAGAATGTTCTGCTCTAAGTTTCTGGGACTTAGACCAGCTGTTGTCAGAACTACTTCTAGGCACCTTTAAATTTTCAGTTATTCTAAGGTGATATGATCAAAGAAGAGGTATTACTCCTCTCGTGGCCTGTGAACTGGTCTGTGAGTGACAACAAATGTTCTTTTCTATGAGGAGGACTCCCTCTCCAGAGTTGCCACAAGGTATGCCATACAAATTCTCCTTCTCACCCCAAGAATGCCCCCCAACCTTGTGACACAGATCTAAGCGGGGCAAAGCAAGGGAATCCTGCTTTGGTACCAGCAAAGAGATGCCTGCAATTGTCCCAGGATCAGCTTTTTGATCCCCCTACCACCTGTGGGCCTGGAACTCTGGAAGCAGCCACTGCTCCTCCTGCTGCTGTTGTCATGACCACAACCTCTGCCACCATGGGTTTGGAGCTGGACCATGATTTTCTCTCAGTCAGGTCCACTGACCTTCTACTTTGTCTTTTGTGTTTGCTGCTTGAGAAATCTGGAAACCACTGCAGCTGTCAGTCCCCTGAGGCCTGTTGAGGCCTGGTCTGTGCTGACTGGCCATGTAGGACTATACTCTGCTCCCAGCTCAGTGTGATAGACTCCTCCTTTACACCTTCCACACTGTCTTCACCTGGAGATGTATTTCACTCTATGATTTTGTGGGTTCCATAGCTCTAGAATTTGTCTAGAGTCATTTTTACAGGTATTTGGAGGTGTTTGGGGGGAAGAGATCAAGAAAGTTCCTGCTTTTACTCTGCCATCTTGATCCCTATACACACTTATCTCCCAACTACCCTCCCCCACCATATACTCTTATAGGATCTAGGGGGAATAGAAGATATGAAATAATCCCTGTTCATGAAGAATTTATATTCTACCAGGTAAATGACAAGTGTACATCTAAATATATTCAGAATATGTGAAAAATTAATGCAAAGCATTTGTATTTCTAAAAACTGGTAGAGGGGGGAAAGTATAGGAAAAGCCTCAATTAGAAGATGATGTTTCAGTTGATCCAGGAAAGAAGCTATAGATTCCAAAATACAGGCCAGGAGGAGACAAATTCCAAGAATTGTTGGGGGGGAGGGGCAGTGCAATAATGCTAAGAAAAGAGATACCACTTCATAACAGGAAATAGGCCAGTTTCACTCTATTGTAGATTGATATAAAAGGGAATCATGTTTAAATATTATGGGAACAAAAGAGAAAGTCAAGTTGTAAAAGTCTTAAAAGTCATACAGGAGATTGTATATTTGTTCCTAGATGTAATAAGAAGCTAGTGGAATTTGTTGAGCAGAAAAATGAACTGAGCACTTTGATTCATGAGAAACATTACTTCAACAGCTATGTAAAGAATGCATTACCGAAGGGAAAGCCTGAGGTCTGTGATAGCTATATTTTAGGTATTGCAATAATTCAGGCAAGAAGCCTTTAACAGTGATATTGGGTGGTTGTATGCATGTGGATGTGTGTATAAACACACACACATGAACATATACATGTGTGTATATTTACATACATGCATACGTACATACATGTGGATGGGTGGGTGTGTAGGAGACAAATGGCAGAAATGTTGTAGAGGTAAATTCAGTAATACATGGTGTGTGATTGGATATGTGAGATTAAGGAGGTTAAGAAATGATGATGGAGTGGAGTCAAGATGGCAGCATATAAGCAGCAAACCACCACAGCTCCCACACAACCACCCTACAAACTCATAAAATGTGACTCTAAACAAATTTTTGAGCTCCATATCTCACTGAAATACAGAAAACACATCTGTTACTGCTGGCAGCTCAGCAGGTGTGTATCTTCCAGGCAGTCTGGGAGCTGTGGACAGCCCGGCCCGGCCCCAGGGCATTGGGTGGAGCCAAGTCTATAGGAGAGCAGATCCACTGCACTGGAGGCACAGTTACCACATTTATCAGGCCAGAAGAAGAAAAGGCTAAGAGAAAGGTCAGTGGATTTGGCTAAATTTGGGGGAGAAGAGCAGTCCAGCCAAACTGCTCCCAGGGCAAGGAAGCAGCAGGTTGCAGCTGTGACAGCAGGAATGGCTGAGAGAATCAGCGGCCTCCAGTGGGCTGCTTCAGAGCCCCTGGCCTACAGATAGCAGGGGGGCTGAGGTGATTGATCAGGGCCAAGGGCTCTTGCATTGAGTGGCCTGGACCTTGATTGTGGTGTTGAGTGGTGGTCCTGGGGTATGCTTTCAGTGAGCCAAATCTGGGGGTGGCTGAAGAACCCCACTAATAGCTCCGGCAGCTGTGAAGGCCCCAGCGATTTGGGGCAGAGCTTTCCCCCTCCAGGAAGCAGACTTCTACAGAGCTAAAAAACCAAGCAATTAATAGACTGGCCAACATGAGGAAAAGGAAGCAAAGTAAGAATAGCAATAAAACTCTAGAATTATTTTTTGTGGACAAAAATGATCAAAGCATGGAGTGGGAGGAAGACAACAGAGTCAGAACTCCCTCACCAAATGCTTCCAAAACACTTGAAGAATGCCTACAAGCTATGGATCTACTTAGAAAGGACTTTGAAAACCAAATAGGAGAAGTGGAGGAAAAATTGGAAAGAGAAATGAGAATGATGAGAGAAAGTCATGAAAAGAGAGTCAACAACCTGACTGAAGAAAACAATACCTTAAAGAACAAATTGACTCAGATGGCAAAGGTGGCCCAGAAAGCCAATAAGGAGAAGAATGCCTTAAAAAGTCGAATTTGCCAGATGGAGAAATAGTCTCAAAAGCATTCTGAAGAGAATAATTCCTTCAGAATTAGAC